>VYZV01005614.1:6074-19883 GCA_013401275.1 Pandion haliaetus | reverse complement strand
CTGCCTTTTAAAAAACTGGAAGGTTTTTTAAAACTCTTTTTTTTTTTTTTAGAGCAATGAAGCAAGATGAAAAAAAGAATAATTCCATACTAAATCTCAGTGAATCATTTCCCACAATTACAGTAAAGCTAGGATCACTCCCTAGGACTACTCAAGAAGATGAATAAGGGCAAAATCCACCACTGCCTGTGTTTTTTCATGATTCACGGGGAAAAAATGCCACAGATTTACCTGCAACTCAGGCAAATAGAGACTTGTTTTGGTTAACCTTTGAGAATTTCTTGATTTAGAGATAGGCTGGTGTGTTTAAATACAGATAAGGGTTCCCATTCTAAGCTTTGACAAGTTAATTTATCAAATGCAAAATAATAGAATGTTTTCCACACTCTCAACTCACACGAAAAGGTATATCCCCTCCAGTCCTCAAGAAAAGCTCTTTCAATAGCACCTCAAAGATAAGACCACATCTGAAATCAGTCAGACCTGGCTTGTGGAAAAACGAGGCAAGAGACAAGAAAAGGAAGCTAAAGAAAATTGGGGAATGCAACAGAGCCACAGTCAGATTGAGACTGGAGGGAAATGACTATGTGTTGCTTTTAATTTGATTAGCAGCTATGGACAGACATCAGAGGCCTTGAATGCTGACCAACACAACCAGCATGGCTGCAATACAAGATTCTGATCACTGGGGAATAACTCTCTAAAGTAAGAAAAAAGAAAGAGAGGAAACTTTCTGAACACAGCTAAAAGAACAAGATGAGAGGAATAATTAATTTATAATGCCAGAGAGCACATAACAAAACAGTTAACTGAAATCAGAAAAAGGAAAAAAAAGAAAAATAATTTTAAAAAGAAAAAAAACAACAAAAGGTCATTATACTTCCTGACAGTAAAGGCTGACAGGTTACTGCATATCTTCCCTCACACTATTATTTCAAAATGCTTCATAATAAAACCCCCACAAATCTCAAGTTCCTGCATTTTCATTAAGCTGCTTGGTTTGCTGGACAAACCCATTACACACAAACTGCTATTTTCAGTTGGCCCACGTGAAAACAACAGCAGCATGAACTAGCAAGCTAGTCTTCTACCTTCTGTTCACATAACACAAGGTCAAACTACATTATATGACTTTATGAACTATTTTGCAGGATTAACCTGAGTTAGCTGTGGGAAAATATTTAACAAATATCATTTTCCATACAGAATTCTAAACACCCCATCTTCAGACACCTTTCTTCACCATTTTTGGTTCTGTTAAGTTTGTTATATCACATCAAATGCTAAGGAGACATCCAATGATAGCTAAAAAGTTGAATAAAATACAAGATATGAAAAGTAACTATTAGGATTTAGAAGTAATGAGATTGAGCAGTCTCAAATCAGCTTCTCTTCCTCTCTCAGATGTCTTTATCTGCTTTCTATGTATTCCTATGAACCTGTTCTTAAGCAAAAAGTAATCATACAAAACAGCAAGTTTGTCCAAACAATGCCTGATACAGCTGTCCAGATACAAATGACATATGAGCAGCACCACTGATCCTAATATAAAGAAAAGTTACTTGATTCAAGCTGACAGTGAAAACAAAGGACCAAACAGAAAATTTCAGATTTGCTCTTATTTTATTCATTTACAAAAATAAGACTCAATATCCTGGAGAATGCTTCAGGGCCTGATTTCGCTAAGCTCATTCACAGCGAGTAGCACACTATTTCACAAAAAGCACACAATTCACAGCACAGAGGACTTTAGAAGAAACTGCAACTCCATCGGAGTAAGGACAGTAGGAACTGGGCTGCAAAGATCACTGTAACCAGTGCTCTTGTCTTCATTGAAATGACTCTCTTTGGCTGTAAACATGCATATGAAACGTTTAACAACGAATACGGGGAAGACAGCTGATTACTACCACTTTACTCATGCTTATGCTGTACAACCTATTGATTACCTTTATCAAGTCAATGTCATTCCCAATTTAGAAAAAGACAACTTTGCAGATCAGGAAATAAGTGAACAGGAAGCTTTACAGGAAGGCAGAGGGATCACTAAAATAGACAAGCAAGCTCATCACACCTCCACAGTCTGCTAGAGAAAAATCTTGTCTTTGCCAAAACCCTTTAAAGAAGACATACCACAAAACTTTCTGTTCTGTGGCTCATTTAAATTACACAAAAAAAACCCTCAATTCAATCCATTAATGATCTGCCAAGTGAAATTTTCAGTACATGATTCTACTCAGTCAAACAATTCTGGTTCAGCCACAGCCTTCCCCAGAACTTCTAAGCACTATAACCATTTAGGTGAACTCCCCTCTAGGAGCCTCTAGGAACATTTAGGCTCATGCATAGCATCATCATGCCTGGTCATAATGCCTCTGGAAAGAAATTACAGGATGGAGTTTCAACAGCAGTTCCCAAGTTATTCCACAGTATTACAAGAGGGAACATATGCAACAGAAATTTGGTCACCCAAAAAAATTCATATATTCATAAACACCAAGTTATGGGCAAGACTACTTTGAGACCTAGAGAATCCTGCAACCCAAAGCAGATTCCAAGAATAGAATGAGTGGAACTGATGATCCATGACATTACTTAGGTGCTTTGTTTGTTTGCTTTTAACTTAAAACATTTAAGTTGGGACATAGACACCAGACAGGATTCAAGACCCCCTGGCAGGGATCTTTCTTTGACACACTTGGTTTTACCAGTTTAATGTGCAACATACATTCAAACACAAGAGAAACACCTTGCTTTACTACAGTGCGTGCTTCATCTAATAACTATTTTCTGCCTCAAAATCACATAATCTCAGTTTCCCCACACACAAAAAATGGCTTAATTTTATATTCCACATAACAAGCTGGTGGCAAGCTTCAAAATCGCAATGCTTCCGTGCATCTTCACCACTAGACAACTGTAATGACTACATTTATTGCACCTTGTGCTCACATCATTAACCTGCTGATCCAGAGAGCTCTTTAAGACCTCATTAATTTTATTGTCTTTCCTGAAAACCACCAAGTACCCAAATTTCATTTAAAGATCATAAATGAGGGAGCTACTCAAAGAGTGTACTAGCGTGAACTTGGAATCAGTACTTTTGACCCATCTGAATGTTTGCTTCCCCTAACACCATATGGCAGGCACACAAACTAAAGGCAAGTTAGATTGTCGGATCAAATATCCAGTGTTTCACTGGAAAACAGACGGCTGCTTGAAGTACAGCAGCCCTCTGAGCACTTNCCAACACCTCCTCCAAAACCCATCCTGCCCTGGAGCATTACCCGGTCCTTCATCCTCCAGCTCTGAGCCAAGGACTTGGAGCCTTCGATCTTCTCGCAATGCCTTTTCTTCATAAAGGCCAGAGGCAAGTTCCAGTCAGTCAGGTCAGACTCATCCTCCTCCCCAAGCCCCAAAAGAGGCGACTGCAGCATCTCAGACTCCATCAGAGGGGGAGTGCCACGCAACAAGTGAGCAGCAAACTCCAGCCCAGCACGCAGCGGGGCCGAGGGAATCCCTCCAGCAAGTGGAGGCGCGGAGGCGGGCTGGCGGGGGGGAGGACAGGGCAAGGGCAGAGGGAGGCTCCTCTCCCAGGTGTGCAGGTAAGGACGAGCCCGGGGGAAGCAGCGCCTTCCACCTGGAGACTCTCCTCCGCCGCCGCCGCCCGCAGACAGCAGCCCCGTCCGGGCTCCGAGGAAGGCGGCGTCTCTCGGCCCGCCGGAGGGGCCGAGGTGCCGGCGGGGACGGGGACCGGGCCCCGGGCCTCCACGGGCGCCCTAGCCCTGCGGGCCCTGCACTCTCTGCGGCGGGAGCCGCGCCCGGCCCATCGCGGCTCCCAGCTCCCTCGCACACCGGCGGGCCGAGAGCGGATCAGCGAGCTGCGGAGCGGGAGCGGGCGGGAGGCGGGAGGAGAAGGGGAGACTCGTCCCGCGGCGCCGGAGAGCCCGACTCCGCTCACCACCACATCAAGGAGGCGGCCATCTTTCCCCCGGCCCACAATGCACCGCGCTACGGGCCGCCGCGTGGGACAAGCCGGGCCGCCGCGGTCCAGCCGCGGTTACCATGGTTACAGCGCGGCCTCTCCCGGGCCCAGCGCCGGCCGGGCGATCCCGGGAGCCTTCCCGGAGCCCCCCCGGGACCCCCTCCCACGGGAGCCGCAGGGCTTAAACCAGGCCGCCCTCCTCCGGGCAGGCGGCGACCGCCCGGGTGAAGGTCCCCGGCTCGCCCGGCCCTTCCCCCGCCGTGCGCGGCCTCAAGATGTCGGCGGCGGGCAGTGGCAGCCCGTGCCGGGGGGGGTGCGGGGAAGCCACAGACTGGGCAGGTTTGGGGCTGCGTGTGGGGAAAAGGCGCTCCAAGGGCAGGACAGGCACCCGCGGGGATCCCAGCCCGAGTGCGCCCGAGAGGCTGCTCGGGTCGGCGGGCGCGGGGCTGAGCCGCAGCGGTACCGGGGGGGTCAGGGGGCGGCGGGGTTGTCAGTCCCGAGGTGGGGGTGAAGGTCCTGCGCTGCTGCGAGCAGAGACCGGACGGGCAAGATTTCGTCCATGCCATCTGCTCCTCGTTTTAGCAGCTCGCCAAGCTGCATGTCCACCACGGCTTCTTCCCTGGGAGCCATAGGATGCGGCGTCCTTGTTTCCTCCAGGGATTTTCTTCCCCTCCTGCAATGCTGAGGGGACAAGTTCACCCATTGCCTTTGGGGCACCGAAAAATGAATGCGCAAAAAAAGTCAACATGACTTAGGCTTCCATCACGTAAAGCGGCGCAAGACTGCGCGCCATACCGAGCCTTCCAGACCACCCTGCCCTACAATTACAGATCTGATGATCTTCATCTTAAACAGAGATAAAAATAAATCTGTGATGTCAAGCTCCCGGCTCTGAGCAGCACGAGCATTGCACTGGTGTGTCCTGGTTTCCCCAAACGCGCCCTGCCGCGGCACAGGCACAGGTACTAGTCCGATGGTGCCAGTTCTTGGCCCTCACTTCACTTTCAGTTGTGTGGTCACTTCTACTGGGGCAAAAGAGCAGGGGAGTGGTGAAACTGGACAATAGACTCCAGCAGAATTATGTCTGATTTATGTTCACTCCATACATGAGGAAAAGCAGATGTAGTATTTCAGGAATATATCCTCTTTGCTATCAAATAAACTGAAGGTTAATGAATATCAAATGTTGCTCCTAATGAAGTTCCTCAGAGTGTTTGCTCTTAGCAGCAATCAAATCCAACCGCATTCATATCTGTAATACTTTAAATGTGTAAAAATTATTTCAAGGTAGAAATCAAAGAATACATGCATGATTTGATTTATAGAATCATATTAATTTTCATTAATACTTTCAGTGTGTTTACATTCATGGACCATTTTAAATGCAAAGACCTTTCTCTACAATAGATCGGAAAATAATGTTTCTTGGAGGCTCTGGGGTGGCCAGCATTTGCTTTTGCTCCTTCGATTTACTGGCTGAGCTGATTCATTGCTTTATGGGTGCTTTATGCTGATGGCTGACCATAACTACATGATTGTTATTGAAATTAATTGCCATGTCATAGAAAGCACTTATGGCTGTGTTTCTGCTAACCTTTAATGAATTCCTCGTACCAATGGCAGCTACACAAAATGGGAGTAACAACCCCAGCGCACCCCCTGAAAAAAATTACAGCCACTGGAGCACCCGGGGCAGCTAATCCAGTGCCACAGCTGCACAGATGGACCCTCGCGCTGGGCAGCGCAGGTCACTAATCCCAGCTCCCAACAGCTTTAGGGAGCATGTGCCAAAAGCCCCACCAGAACGTGCTGCTGTGCGGCCCTGGGAGCTGCCACCGAAAATACCTTTGAAGGACGCAGCTGCCAGAGGGCAGAGAGCACAAATCTGCCTTGCTTCCCATGCGCTCAGCTTTAAAACTGTGATTATTTAAGACAAGCACCCTGTGTTTTCACGGTCAGCCAAGCGAAATCCATGGCCTGTGCTGGAAGAGCCGTGCATTCCCCCCATCCCCTCTGCAGCCTTTTATTCGGGGACTTCTCTGAAACACTGCCCTGCTCCCCTGAGGCTCTCAGCGCTCCCAGTGCTTTCATCCCAACCACAACAGTGTCTCTGCTCGGTTCCACCTGGTAGGAGCTCTAGGAGGAAGGGGATGGGGAAGGCGGCAGGAGGAAGACTCTGCAGAGCAGAGCCAAAGTGACGGCTTGGCCATCAGGATGAGAACCAGACGGCAAGAACAGGCTGTCAGCAGACTTCCCACACAGCTCTGAATGCATCAGCTCTGACCTGCAATGCTCCCATTATCGCAGACATGCACTCGCTGGGAGGACCTCAGTCTAGACCTGCGGCTCTCCACTTCACTGTTCCTGTTGCAGATCCACCCTCTCCTGTTTAATTGCATCCTTTCTCGTCACTGCTGGCCAGGATTTCCCCTGGTGCCGGCTTCTCCGTACCAAAGGCAGCATGTGGTGATGCACGCTGCTGCCATCAGGACCCCCCATTTCCTTGCAAAGTCAGCCCTCTGGCCACAGATTCTGAGCAGAATAAAAGATTAAATTGACGGATTACAATTTTTCTTGCCTTAGAATAACAGGCTGATAGAAGGTCCCTACACACAAGAGGTTCTTTATACTTGCAGGATAAAGTGCAGAGTGCTGGCTTAGCAGCTCTTTATGTTCACGCTGTACTGGATCAAGGTGTATACAACTTTCCACAGAAGAATAAAACCAGACATGTTTATGGGCATGTCTGTGGACACAGATGCTCATAGTTACACACCTGCTTCAGGCTATGTGACCAGTCCCTGTCCTCTGCAGCAGAAAGCCCAGGGCCAGTTCCCATGCTGGTAACGGGGCTGTGCACACAGGCTCTTCTCACGGTTTTCACAACAAATATTCCTCCAGTTGTTGCGTGGGGATTCAGGATGAAGCCCTTGCTACCCCCAAGGATTTGGATTGCATTGTCAGGGTACTGCAGAAGAGCCAGACGAGTGCAACATCAGAAAGGCTGGCTGCCTGAAAAATAGGGGGACCTCACGGGCTCCTTATGACCTTTCTAAGCCTGCTGTGCCATTTCTAGAAGTGATAAAACACCGTAAGAGTCTGCAGTCGGGAAATACTGCCTGCACAGGCAGAGCAACTCAGCCAGGAGCGGGCTGAGGCAGGGCATCGTCAGCGTGTGCGTCCGCACCTACGACAGAGCGGAACTGTGCTGCCCCAAAGCAGCTATCGCCGCAGGGCTGGGAGTCCCACCGTCCCCAGCCCACGGGGTGACTTACTGCTTCCCCCAGCCTCAGCCGGCACAGCGCAGGCCACGGGGACCCGCACGGCAGAGCACCCGTAACCTCAGCAAAGGGAGGGGTGCTGCTGTCGTGACGGTTTCTGAGACCTGGCTGGGATGACATCATCTACGTGCTAAACACATGTTGTTTTTTAGTGCATGATGAAAAGGGCATAACATTTAGTTTTAGCAAGTCCGTGGTGATTGGGAATTTGTGAACTGACCAGAGCCAGTAAATATCAAATGAAAAAATTTACCTGCGTTTTATCAGATCTCTGAACAAGCCTTGCAAATATCCTTTTCTAAAGGATACATGCTGCAGGTCAGTGGGGATCAGTGTCCATTTGAATTCTTAATTTTGCAAGTTTTGATGGAAATCAGAATGAATTGATTTGTTCAAAAACAGCACTGCCAAGCACTTGGCCCTGATGGCATCTGCTCTCTGATAATGAAAATCTTCAGGATGGTGGTCATGGGCTCTCTGATAATTTGCAGCTCTATGCTTTAATCAAAGCAACTCACCTTATTTCAGTCTCCATAGGGCAAGAACCAAAGGGAGGCATAAATAATCTTCCATTTATATCTCCATAAAAATTAGTTGTTAGAAGAGATGCCACTCCCTGGACATCTTTCATTTCACTCCATAGTCCAGTGTCAGGTCCTGGTTTCTTTCATGGCAGAGGAAATTCTGCAGCTTTTACTCCAGCAAAATATTTCTCAACGTCAACAGGCCGTGGCAAGCCCCATGCCGCTAAAGTATAGAATCTAGACTACATATGTGCTTCTCCTGCTGGGCTTGTGTGGGCTTTCTTAGTGTTCTGATTTATTTATTTATAATGTTCAGTTCATATTTCTACAGTACCACAAGCTCTTAAGACCTCCAAGGCTGGAGACTACCTAACTTCACCAGGCAACGTACCCTTGACAGCTAATTTCTTTCTTAAAATTAAAGCAAGTACTCCATTCCTACCATCAGTGGGCAGAGAAAACAGCTATTTCACCATACTGAAGTGAAACCAAATCCTTTTAGATGTCTCCAGTTTGTCCAAACCTTTCTTAATTCCAGCCCCATCCTCTGACATGCTCCAGGCACACTCAGCTTTAGTCTGAAAATCTAGTAAGCATGCTTCCTAATCACTCATGCAAGTCAGCAGCAGCAGTTGTCAAGGCAGCTCCCAGCCCCAGATGGATCTCTAGAATACCCTGCTCCTTCCACGTTGACAGTGGGTGCTTGATAACTCATATCAAACATCCAAACTGCTGTAATTTCATCTAGACCACGTGCTAGACCACTGCACGTGTTGTGTGATTTTAGTCATTAGCCAGGTAGGTGTCTGTGTCTAAGCAAGGCATCTGGGCTTCTGTTAGAGTTGATAAAGATCTAGTCAAGTCAGTCAATAGAGCTTAGCAGTGCAATTCATCTAAAAAATACAGGGTGAAGTGAGCTGTGTCCTAAACTTGGCTGGCTGTATTGACTACGTCTCTGCCTGCCTAACAGGGAAAACATGACTACATTCAGTCTGGAATGTCAATTACGTTTTAGTGCTCTGAAAATATGACTGGGATTCCCACAGCCAAATGCCCAGTTAATTTATTCTCCTATGCATTTCAACACCAAGGAAACTTTTATTGCAAGTGCAGGGAGAAGCTTCAGCTCCTGCTCCCTTTGGAGGTACTTTAGCTGGTTTGTATTAGTCTATTGCAATCCCACATCTGCCTGCCTGCAGGCTGAATTTTTCCCCTTGAATTCTTTGTGGCACTTATTGCCTAGCTGGCTTTGCAGCCCCCTAAAACACACACACACACTCATGCTCGTAGGCAGAACTTCACCTACTGTACTTCATGTTGGGAGCTCACTGTGTTTCAGATCACTGTGCTCCAATCCTAGTTTTATCTTTTGTAAAGCTGAGCCCCGGCTTAGCAAATCTGTTCTCGATTAAAGTGGCATTGTAAAACCCTTGTTCCTAGAGAATCTAGGGAGTGGAAACACCATGTCAAGTAAGGCACATTAAGTAATGTCCTAAAAACCAAAATGCAGAAGGATTATCTTCCAGAAACACACTTGGACAAATTCTTCCACCTGCCACTCTTTTTAATGAAAAATTCTCCTATCTCAGTCTCTGTCAGTCTCCTTTGTTTTGCCTTATTCAGCCAGCTAATTCTAATTCCACTCTTGGGCAGGAAGAAAGAAAGTTGGGGAAAGAAGATTGTTATTCATAAATAACAAGAGAGATTTTATCTTTAGTTGTCATTAGTCAAATTCACAGGTCACCAAATGACTCAAAGTCAGATGCAAAGGTCTGTGCCCTTAGCCAGAGGGTTACCTTTTCTAAGGCTTTAAGAGTAGGTGTTTGTCTATATGCGTATGCGTGTGAACACATACCTTCCCCATGCACAGCCTCTCAGCCAAGCATTATTTGTACAGCCATGGCCGGGGCTGTTTTAAGCATTTAGGGGCTAACAACAAGGTTTGTTTTAGCACTTCAGTCAGGGGAGCTTTATATCCTAAAGACGGTAGGTAAAATATTTATTAGGAAGAGTATCTATTTTTAACTAAGTATGATTTCAGTTCTATTATTTATGCATGTACAGCACATAGACTTCTGCGCTTGTCTCCTTGCAGTAAATGTGAATCGAAGACTTGAGGCTGGAAACGGGAATTGGAGCCTGGGGAGGAAGGGATCGGGAGGCAGGTGAGAAGGGGGTGGTTGATGTTTTGTGCCAAATCCAATACACTTCAGAAAATGATTCATAAAATTGACTCTCCATCTCGTAAAAGAATTCCAGTGACCTCCCTCTGCGAGAAAGGGAACTGAGGAGTCTATTCCTAGCACTGCCACGCTCTTCCTAACTCGCTGCCTTTACATACACACGGGCGGGGAAACGCGCACTCGTAGAGACACTGCCCCAGCGCTGCTGGGAAGAAGCAGTTGTAGCATTAAACCTGTCAGATTGGGCTTAGAGCACTTGTCTGACTGCCTGCCAAAGGTGCTCTACTACGAAATACCATCTCGTGAGTGAGTAACTGCTGCTGCAACTTCTGCTTTCCGAGCAGTTCACCTACAGCACAGGGACCAGGGCGGTGTCTAGCGGGAACAGAAAATCTGAGGCTTTCCCCTGCCCAGACGAGAACTAGCTTGAGAAGACTGAGGACAGAAGATGACTCAAACCTGAAGCCGAGGAAACCACCACAGGGCTGCCGAGTCTCATTCCAACCCGTTGTGCTTCCAGAGAGAGGAATACACATCGCTACGGACGCAGTCACTCCACCCTGCTCAACACAGGGCCATGCCGCCCTGCACGTTCTGCAGAGCAGCCACCTCTCTACGCTGTAGGAAGGACACAAGCGTCCCTCTGAAAATCCTTTGCCACCTGCATTTGAGATTCCTGCAGCTGATGCAGAGGAAACCAACAGCCCCTTTATTCTAGGAGATGCAGATGGGACTTAGAGAGGGCTGAGGATCGTGGCCAGAGCATTTGACGTGTCGGTTGTTCTTAAGTGCCCCCGGCCCCTGATGCTGATGCAATGTGCTGTTATGAACACACTCACACTGCCTTAAAATTACGGGAGACGTAAAATAGGTGCAAAGCTGTGTCTTAGTCAGGAGCACTCCATTAGGAACGTGACAGGGATTCTTCTTCTCTTCTCACATTGAAAAGGCCAGAATAAATACTAGGTCAAAAAATCTCTCCTTGCCCTTTCAGTGGAAGAAGTGCTTTGCCACCAGGGGAGTTTTTTGTCACCAAGGAAGAAGAGAGAGAGAGAAAGAAGAGGTGATGCAGCAGTTCAAAGCAGATAACGTGGGAGTTCTATCTTTTCTCTTTGCCAGCACTGAACTATAAAAGGGCAAGTGTCTTGACAAACCAGTAGCTGTAGAGTTTAGTTAATGTGTGTATTTGACATCCTTGCATACAAGGTAGTAAAGAAGTTAGAAGTAATTTAGACTGTGAAGCAACACCTGCATTTCACCCCGAAGGTGGCTTTAGGTCACCAGCAAACGTAAAGATTTCTGTGCTCCGGCTTGCACAGGGAAGGCTTAAATGACCACTCCAAAGACTGACAAAAATTGGTTGCTTAATGGAGATGTTTTTCTCATAAAGCCTGAGTGAAGCTGCACTCAATACGTTTGGGGATACGATAGATTAGATAGTTTGTAGAAGTCGTTAATAGAGTTCTCAAACCACTTTGCTATCCATCTCAATGAAAGGCGTTATATAAATGTAAGCTCATTTGTTATCATTATCTCCCTTTGTCTCTTTGCAATCTGGATAATTTGCTAGGTTATCAGGCTATGTGTGTTTAAAAACACATGATAGATGTCACCTCAGCAGATACTCACTGGTTTTCTCATTATGGAGAGCAGAAATGTTTCCTTAAACACTCTGTAGCTATTACAGATCAGTATCAGGTCTGACTCAGCAACAAAACCACCCCAATACACTGGAAATAGAAGCCAGTGAACTCTGCTGGCTCCTTCTGAGCCTGTCAAAAGCATTCAGACCA
This sequence comes from Pandion haliaetus, assembly GCA_013401275.1. NCBI lineage: Eukaryota > Metazoa > Chordata > Aves > Accipitriformes > Pandionidae > Pandion > Pandion haliaetus. The sequence continues at coordinate 8,117 of VYZV01005614.1, read as the reverse complement.
AATGTCCTGTTTTCTGGTATATCTTTTTGCAGTCACCTTGCCAAGCGCACCTTCCCACGGAGGGCAGGCAGGTCTTGACATTCCCTTTAACCAGAGCTGAACCGGCTAATAAGAAGTAATTCACCATTTTACAGGAAGTTCTTACCGTCTTCTTTTGGGGCTTAGGAATGTGAAAGTTATTTCACGGAGCACCCTTTGGAAATGCCCTGTGTCATGATGCAGAGATTGCTTCAGAATCGGAACCACTACGGTTTGGTTTTATGATGTGCAATAAAAGAGGCAACAACCAAGAGACTTGGACCCAAGCAAAACAAACCCTGAATGGAAAAATACAGCCTGGGTTGGCCCCTGTAGCGTTAACCACTAACATTGTTTTAGATGGAGAAAACCAAAAATCTCTTCCAACATCTAGGAAATGTAATTACCCAGGGTATCAGCATGTTTCTCTAGTTCTCTTTACCATTCCCATGAAATACGTCAGTGGAAACCTTTTCCTTATGCCTAGGATATTTCAAACTCCGATTCCTGATACAGAGTGACACAGTGATCAACATCTATTTTCTAAGTCTTGGTGGGTTTCATGGCTGATACGTTAGCTGCTGAAATTCAGCAGGTTTCTAAGAAATAATGTGACAAGTCTTATTATAATTAATGGAAGTGACACGAACATATACACAAACTTTTCTTTCTGTCATTTACACTGGGGAGCATCCATACAGCTGGAAAGTAAAGGCTTTTCCACATGGTAAAATAAGCACTACATAAATATAAAGTGTGAATTTATAGTCCACTAATGATTTCCCATCAAACTGCTGATTGAACAGTTAGTATGTGGCAAGAATGAGAAGCTTACTCCACTTCCAAAGACCACGCCAAGAGTTTCTGTCCTTGGAAGCAATGCCGCATAGCTAGCATATTCTGGATTAATGATTTAATTTATTTTGCATTTCCTATGCAGAAAAGCCCTAAGAAGTAACAGCATAAGGCAATCAGCCCCACAGACCACATGCTGACAATATTATTATTGTTATTATTATTATGCACAAGTAAAGCAGGGCAGTGCTGATGTTCTCAAGTTCGGATGGCATTGCAATTCTAGTAGTGCAAAATGCTGTAACAAGTAATAAAGGAAATGTGCATCGCTCCAGGTGTGGAGGAGCCCAGCGTTTTTTGCAAGTCCATCTTTCACCTTTAAAAGATATAGTGCTTCAGGGCTTCCACTGCCACCCCAGTCCTGGTTCAGAACCAGCTAGGAAGGCGTCCACTGGGCTCCTGCCATTCCTTGCATCTTCAGCTCAAGAACTGTCAGCTCCACACACCAGCCAAAATGTCTCCAGCTTCACTTACTGCCTGGAAGCAGCTTCTATGCCATTCCAGTTACACTTACTATCTCTGCAGCTCCTTAAGCCTCGAAAAAGGAATCAATAACATACCCAGCCCTAATGGCATCCTTGCCAGCAAAGAATCTCCAGTGTCGTAAGAGCCCCTTTCCCCCACTAAAAGCTATACTTTAGGTAGGTCAGCCCTCACAGCAGGCAAATGCAATAAATTCCTATTGCGTTATAGCATCTTTATCTATCCTGTCTTTAAAACCTTGCTGTGTTTTAACTCCGAACCATCATGAGCACAAACACAAATTGACTTTGGCACCGAAATCAGATCTCTCACCCACCACAAAGGACCCGAGCCTTCCTCCCTCTGGGGAGCTCTGCCTCTCCAAGACCTCACCGTCTCCGCTCCAGCTTCTCCTTGTTTGGGTGCAGGTGCTCCCAGCTCTCTGATCCAGAGCTTGCATCTATGCCTGCGCTTGCACACATATCTGCCCGACCCAGACTAGTCGTCCGTCTGCCTTGTGTGCGCTTGGAACTCCCTCCAGACTTGTCCTGCCGTACATCCATCCTCCCTTCAACTCCATCCCAAAGGTGTGCACGAAGGCATGCCCAGCCTCCACATACACGTATTGGGTCTGCGTGGCAAGGTTTTGGTCACCGGGGGCTACAGGGGTGGCTTCTGTGAGAAGCTGCTAGAAGCTTCCCCCCCGTG
>VYZV01005611.1:19343-30654 GCA_013401275.1 Pandion haliaetus | reverse complement strand
GGGGAGGCGGGGGAAGGGGGCCGGGCCGGGCCGGGCCGCGGCTTGTTACAAAACCAAGGCTCGAAACTACAAGCGAGTGGCATTTATTATTTCTCTGGGGGACGTCCGAGCTCCGGAGCCGTAGGTAGAAAATGTGCTTGAAAGTTAGCTCTCGCCTGGTCTCCGGGTCAGGCTGCTGCTTGTAAATTAAGTGATAATAGCCTTACATTTTGACAAAGCAAAAGCAAGTTATTTCTAGCTCTCCCTGCGAAGGACACCCTTTGTTAGATATTATTTTTAGACAGCCATTACAGCCACGTTCGAGATCTGGAGGATTTTACTGCAGTACATTCCAGCGAGGCAGCTGCACCCACATGCTTAAAAAACAACTTTTAGCTAGCCCAGCTGGAGACAAACACTTGCCTTTGCCGATCACACAGAACAAGTCCCACACGTAGTAAAAAGCGAGCAGTCAAGAGCAGCTATGATCCCCTTAGCCCATCTCTAACAAGAATCCACCGAGTAAAGCTTTCTTCCAAACGATTCCCCAACTCATTTTGACGTTTTCTCTACCGCTGCTGTGTTCGCTTGCCTCAAACTGTAGTTGGTCCTACAATAAACTTATGACTCGGGAATCAGAAATAGATACACCTGTCATTACTTGTAGAAAGTGAAATAAGGTCCGGAGAGCTTAAGTAACTTCACTGAGGACATCCTGTAGAATAGGCAAAGTACTTTCCCACTCCTTTTTCCCCATCAGGGACCATCCAGCAGACCGATCTCTTAACAAAACGGAAGCTATTGAAGCAGCGAACGTTTGTGCGCTGCACTCGGTGTAGAAATAGATTGCTAGGATCAGATAGGCCCAGTAACTTCAATTTCCAATATAAAAAAAAAAGAAAAACTGTGTGAACTGGAGAGGCCATCTGTTCATTTCTGTACTTGACTGTGAGGAATTACTCTCTGGTTGTATCGCTTAAGAGATCCCACCGTCAGTCTCAGAACTCTTACAACACGCTGATGTAACTTAACGTTGTTGCACTGGAATTCAGCTTGATAGATATTAAAGAGGGAGCAGCATACTAAATCATACACATTAGTGTGCAAAGTATAAAAATGACTAGAAATGATAAATGTTGTCAAGAAGCTAATAATATCATCTCATTTACGATAGAAAACACATTGTTTTATCTTTTAAGTGATAATCCACGTGTGTATCTGCCCTGCAGCTGTACAAATGCTTTGTAACTGGAGACAAGTTTTCCACAGGGAGCTTGATGGTGTCCATACTCTCACATGTCTGATGCACAAGTAAGTCTGGCACTTTTCCAGTTTCTTTTTTCTGCCAGGTGGACTACAGAGTTCCACAGCTGGACATCCCTTCAATAATGCAGTGTTCCTTATTGGTATTTGCATCATTTAACCATCTTTTTGTAGTTTAAACTCACGCTTTATTCTCTCTAGTAAGCTCTACTTACATGACTTTTTCTCAAGATTCATCTTCCTGCCCTGTGCATAGGGCACGTTTGGTAAAAACACACCATCCATAAGGTGTAAGGTCTTAAACTTCACGCTGATAAAAACCGGAAGTGGCAGTTCCAAAACGGTTTCATTAAAAAGTCAGCAACAGCACCATTGATTCCCACAACCTATTGACCAAGGACTCATAGCACAGCCTGAATCAATCACGACAGCATGCTATGGTGCCAGAACCTGATCTCCTAATGGATTTGAAATGAAAAGCTTCTGATGCACATTAGCCTAATGCAGAAAGGCCTCCCTGCTGCTCAGATTCCCTACAGAATTTCAAAGAACTGCTGAGCTTCATTTCCTGGTTCCCATACTGAAGACGGTGTCTCCACCTCAAATTACTAACACACAGGCAGGGTTCATCAGTGTTCTAGACCCCCTCAATTATTCTCAGTAAGAAGGTACGAGGAGTGTTCGCTAGGGACTGTCCAGGCTCTGGCACAGAACGCATGTCATTCCTCGATACAGTACTTCAGAGCAACGGCACAAAGATCAGGGCAGGCTCAACACATAGTTCAGTATTAGGAGCCTTACACTTTCGAATCATTTCTCACTGACCTTATGACAGGCTACCAGATCAGGATCCTCAACCCCTCCATGTTAAATGTTAGTATGTTAGCCCACATTATTTCAAAAATGCAACAGTATGTAGTATTGTCCAGGGCATTTGACCAGTCCTCAGCACACGCTTCTGTAATCTCAAAGATCTGTTTCCTTTGCCTTTTCCATCTCACAGGTGAGACTTGGTGCCTCAAAGTAGTATTCCTTCTATTTTTGGACAAGGAGCAAACAATTCTACTGGGGTGCTGCACAATTTCAAGCAAAAAATAACTGGCCCTCTGGACCACAGTTTGATGGCAACAGGACCCTCACCACCTCTTTTGGCACTAGCTCAACATGTGCATGGGCCTTCAGCCCCAGTCCATCAGAATCTTCACACCCATACTTGGCAGCATCAAGGTTTTTATTCCAGTTGCCACTGCTGACTCACCCTGCATGGAAGACTTCCACAGAAAGAACATCTTCTGCCTACCAGCTTTCACCTGCACTAGGTATCAAATGCTCAAGGGAAACACTTCAAGAAGTAAGGATCATAAAAACAAACACAAGTGCTATTTATCTGCTTTGGTATCATCCTGTTTCCTTGCAGAACCAAACTTTGCACGACAGGTTTCCACGTTGCTAAAGTGTATCACCTACATAGTATCACCTTTGTTTTACTAATAAAGATCAATTCAGGCTTGCTGCAGCACTTAAATATCAGCAGTGGTGCTAATCTTCCCTGGATGGAACTCTGTATCCCTTTCCTGATCTGAACAGCTGGCTGGTGAAGGGACAAGCAAGAGGCAGAGCCAGCTCCACACGTTCTTTAGAACCTGCAAGAATCTTTCCATTTCAGGATAGGTTTTAGACTGCCATAACACGTGTGTATGTGTCTTCTCCCTATCATGATGACAAATCTGCCTAACCTTGCTAAGTCATGTGATGCCTCTGTATGATGCCTTAAGCTAATCTATCACTATAAAGTTTATGTTTGGCTTCCCCACTATATGGTTTACAACTTCAGACTCAACTATGCATGATTAATATTCCCCTCCAGAATACTGTCTCATAAGATACAGCATTACTATCGTCCTCTCATCCCACAAGGGGATGCTTTTTAATATCACTTACCTCATCAGTTGTGGAATACGGCACTGGTAAAGTACTTGAAGGCATGACTGTGCAAGGCTGGTTGTTCTCAAAAGAAAGGCTGTTCTCAAAAGAAAGGTTGTTCCCAAACCTCACAGAAGCCAGAACAGCATGCACTGTGGAAAAGATGCTGCAACCCTATCAAAAGACATGTTACGGCAGCGTGCTGACAAACAAAACCGCAACTGTTCATCTTCAGTCTCTGAAGTGGTGTAGTGTCCCTCCACCTCTTCTGGCTGATCTTTGCAAACTACTATATTTAAAGACAAATCCATATATCACTGATCCCTCTTCTAGTTGTCATTGATACCTTGGCAGAAAGGCTGACTTCTTTTTCATATGAGACTGAGTGGGATATATGGTCCAAAGTCCTAGATGACAATTCCAGAATGGGAATCAACCTTTTGACTTCAAACGTGGAAGAAAACTGTTGGCCCTTTTTACCCCTACATGTTTACTGAATATATTCCTTGTTCTCAGCTTAGGAAGAATTGTCTGCATTTTCCTTTTCATTCCTCTGACCCTGAAGTTTTAGCCATATTATGACAAAAGGGTCAGTAAAGATGAAATAATATTGGTGTTCATCCATGTTCACCAATTGCTAAGGAATCAAAGTTTTTTGCTTCTTATGGCCTTACTCACTCTTACTTCCTGCATGTACCATCGTTCTCATCCTCAGAATCGAAGTGGTTATCCATTTATAAAATTGGTAAGAAGACCCTTTAGGTAACCAGAACAGTTCATGTTGATCCAAACAAATGGTCTTCACCGAAACACGAGTTTTAAAACAGACTAGAGGCTGTGTCGATACCTTTTATGGTACTGATAAAGACTTTTATCATCAGAGCTCCACCAGAACTCAGGCTACATTAGCGTGCTTGCTAAAAAACACTTCTGTGAATTGCATCTGCTAAGCATTCTTATGGAATGTTATCTATAGATAATACTTAAAGATCATTTGACAGAGTGGTCTTTAAGCTGTACAGCTGCTATACAAAGGCCCTTACCCATTTCCATTTAAGTGTTTGTGGGAACTACTGCTTGGAGTCACCTACTGCAGGAAGAGGTATGCAGACTGTCACTTGCAGACAGAAAGATATCTTAAGCACTTCGCTGAGATACACAGTTGACAGGGAAGGCTACTTCCTGTCTTATTTACCCTTCCACTATCTAGCTTGAATCCTTTAACATCATGTACCTTTGGGATTTTGCAGTTGTAAGACGCTCTCTACCATATATGCTCATAACTGTTGCATGATGGAAGGTGAGGCTTGAGCTTACTCCTACAGACACTGCAAAGATAAAAAAAAAAAAAATCTTCAGTATTAGGATAGACATGAAAGCATATGTAAACTACACTTCAACAAAACAAAACAAAAAACATCCCCATATTACAAAATGCCACAGCAAAAGCACAAAGCTTGTCCATCTACTCACCTGTAGGTCTTCTAAATAGCAAAACTACTATTTACTGGAGACTATTTTATCAAGCACAAACCTTTGGATCAGAGTTATTTGCACTCTTATGTATAATGATACTGTTTACAAAAGAGCAGACAGAGTCATAAACAAGGGAATAGTATTCCCCTTCTCTCCCGTCATTGCCTCTTTGGCATTAATTATTCAATTCCTAGTGTTTACAGTTTGGCACCTTTATTATGTTCTACATAGTAACTCCACCTGCAAAGGTCTTTATGGGAAGGTATTCCTGCCAAATGGTAACTGCTATCAGAATAACCTTTCATGAACAAGTCACTGATTTTCTGTTTAGCTCCCTGAACTGTCTCCCTGAATGACCAGATGAAAATGATTGCCAGCACAAGGGAGGCACCAGGAAAGTAAATCCAGGGGTTTTGAGTGCCCTTTTGACATCCCTAGTTATTAGCCATCATTAGCTTAGCTGACGAAAGAAGTTGTGTGTTTATAATTGGAGTGTCTGTCAATTTACATAGCATAACTAACTGGGCCAAGTTATGGGCAAAGACAAAATGTCAGTGGTAATGGGTAGGTATCAAAAAGCTAAACAATAATTGTTATGTGAAAAGTTCTAAAAATAGCATACTTGCATAGCAAAGAATCACAAAACACGGTGGCTAAACAATTTATGTTGGATTTTGACTTCTATTTTTGCAAAATGTGCTGAGGAAACCTCAGTAGCAGATAAAGACAGAATTTATAGAAAGTTAATGCAACAACAAAAAATACACCTATTTGAACTGAAATTTTTTGTCAAAGGCAGCCACAGTGAAGGGAAAACAAAGTGCTCTCCACACAAATATCTGATACACAATATATTTCTCAAATCAAACATCAATTTCGGTACTTTTATTTCTAATTTCTCCCTGTGGCTGTTCTCCTCATCAGGTTTGGATTTCAGAAGATACTTTAGCATGAACTCAGGTAACTGCTTAAACCAGCATAACCTACATAAACACTATTACTGCAAACACACTATTACTTTCTCTGATAACCCTTTCCTACTCCCTGATCCTTTCCTCTACACTGGAAAGGATCCTCTACACAGCCTTCATCCAAACAAAGAAAAGTTATTCACTGCCTTCATAAAGTTCATTAATAAATACAGGTTTTTTTATTTATTAAATCCCTTGAAGTGACTTCTCAATTCCTTGCTGTCGGTATCAAAACTTACAAGTGTAATATGTGATGAAGTATAAACTCTGAGTGAAGTTGTTTTCCTAGTTAGGTCACTCGCAAAGGTGTATCTCCAAGAAACGATCTCCAATGTTTACAATGAGTTAATACTTCAGCCTTAGTATAATTAAGTTAAAATTCAATCAGCAATGAGACACAAATCCAGTCTTAAATACTTCACTGCCTCTTCCTCATTCATTCTAGAGGACAAACCTGGCCTGCAGATGATTAAGATGGTATGCAATGGAGGAAGCTTCGCTGTTAGAATCCCTACTCATTTACTGCAGAAGAAATCCCAAAATAGATGGGCTCATTCAGAATTAAAACTTTGTCTCCTCATTCACATGGGGAAGAACTACAAAGCAAGGTGACACCAAAATCTGCAGAGGAAAAATAAAGTGAAAAAATAAGTCAGAAGCAAGACTCAATACATGACAACCACAAAAAAACCCAAACAAAAGAATCAGACATGGCTTATGGCTTCCTCTGTTCAGAGAAAGCCGTACTAGTGTGTATCGTTTAACAAATAGTAATGAGCCCTGTGCAAGTTTTATTTGCTTTGTCTTAGACGTGTCTACCACCTCGGCCAGTGCCTGATGCTGGCTGATAAAGAGATCTTCCAAACTCACGCATATATAAATCGGTTCTGATATACGGCTTCAAAAAGCAGACTCTCAACAGGCTCAAAAAAATGCTGGAATAGGAACTTCAAATTCAGCACTCCTGAAAGACGTGTTCCAGCACCATCCTCACTCCACATAAAGGGCGAGAATGAATAAATCCTGTCAACACGCTACCCCATGCCAGGGAGAGGCTGTTGGAGTTAACGCCTCCAACGCTGTGGCGGGGCACGTTCTGCCCAAGGGCGCGCTCCGCCTCACAACGCACCCCGCACCGCAACGGACTGGCCGCCGGCGAGAAGCCGGTTGGCTCCAGGGGGCGAGGGGCGGGCCGGAGCGGCCGCAGCTCCCGCCTCTGATAGGCTGAGCGGGGCACCTCTCCCATCTGTGGCCAAAGGCCAAAGAACGGTCACGCCTCCGGGGGGGGAGGGGTCACTCCCCAAACGACCCCCAGGCCCACCCACCCATTTCCCGAAGGTTCTGCGGGCACAAACCCCACATGACACCCAAGTAGCCCAGTGAGTTCCAGCTGCCGCCCAAAGGACCGGCACGGAGATGACACGAGGGCGCCAACTGAAGCCCCGCGCGCGCAAGCCCACCGGAACCGGACCCCTCGGCGGGCTGGACCCACGACTGCTGACATCCTCCTCTCCTCTCCCTCTTTTTTGCCTGTAATCCCTACACCTCATCCCTTTAGACACAAACCGTTGACCGACTCTGGGACGAGGAGCGGATCCAGCCGCCCCCAGGCTCCTCGCTGAGAAGGAGTCTAGAAGGCAAGGGGGTCTGCTCTGAACCTCGTGACCCAACGGCAGGGCTCGCCTTGCTGTCTGCCCTGAACTGATCCCCAAATAAGCAAGGCCTGGGGTCCATGTTTGGTGATGTGTATGCTTAGCATGTGTCACATGGTTTACTGATGTAGTTTCATGCCGATTCTTGTGGTGAGTGAAGAAAAGTTGAGTTTTGTGAGTTAAAGGATCCCTCGTGTTGTTTCACCTTAATCCTGACCTGGGAATCGACAAACCTGAGTCGTGCTGGGATGTGACAATGCTCAACTCCACGTCAAAAGTCAGTGACGTAGACCTCTGATGTACTATAAATCCAGGATGATAAAGAGATTAGACAGTTGTGTTTGTAACAAATGAGGTCATTAATACAAAGGCACAAAGGCATCATGGTTTTGGCAGTGAACGGGGCTTAAAGTTGCTCACAACTACTGTGTAATTGCTCATTCTTTATTTTCTGAGCACTTGACACCTTGGCTCTGAGGAGCAGAGCCAAGTGCCTGCTGAAGTTAATGGGGTATGTATGCTAAATATGTAAGTGCTCTCCTATGTTAAGTGTTCTTAGAAATCATACCCTGGTGATACTAAATTGGACATCCAAATTTAGTACTTCTGACCTCTATTTTAAGGTTTTGATCGTTAACTTGACACTGCCTAGATAGGGTCCTAGAGGAAGCTAGAGTCTACAGGAGGAAAACAGATCATTTTATTAAACTTATTACCTCAGTGCACACAAAGTCAGTAATTCTTTGTGCTTGACTGAAGAACTATTATTTTTTGATACAGTTTTTGTCTTCATGATTTTGTATGGAAAATGCATCACTGATGCAGAAGTTGCTAGAGGTGAAGCCAAAGGTTTGAGTGATACAGTAAGGAAAATAAGCTTATCAGAGCACGAGATAAATGCATTAACTGCCTAATTCTGCTAGAACAAGGTAACAGCAGCAAAAGGGTTAATACTCCTGACACTGGTATTCTTAATATGCCATTATAATATTTCATGTTTCCAAAGAGATACAAATTCAGAAAGACAGAACTACATCAATTTATCATTACAGTATCAATGTTATCTTTACTACCAAGAAAGAAATGGATGGAATGAAGCAAAAAAAATCAGATTAAGATGAACACCTCAGTGACTGGAGAAACTCTGGGACCACAGAACACAAAGCTATGTCTGCACCAGCTGAACATCTACAATCGTCTAATAACACGTAACGTAATATTGACAGAGAAATAGGTATATTTAAGGCATATTTTAGGTTCTGTCACAGTAGGAAGGGATACAAGGATTTCATCTAGTTTCCAGCTCGTTTTAGGCTCTTGTTACAGCCTTTCTGGGAGCCTTCCAAGTTCAGTGTACACCCCAGTATTGAGAATGACAGAGCGCTGGTTACTTACGGGTACTGCAGTGACACTTCCTTCTCCCCTAAACCTTTAACCCCTATTCTCCAGAGAACCCAAAGAGTTTCTTTGGGAGCATGGTCTCTTGGCTTTCCAATATTCTACAAAACGTAACAGGGAGCCAGGTACTTGCAGTTTGCTCCAGGGGCTGGAGTGAGCAATTACTTTTTTTTATCACTTTTAATTCATGCCAGGTTCAGTTAGATGTGCAAATAAAGATGTTTATTCACAGTATCTGAAAAACAGATAAAGAGTTTATAAAGGCATAAAAGGGGGAAAACAAAGAAAAAAAAAAATCACTCTTCTGAAGTTAAATAAGAAAAGTTTTGGTTTCTTCCTGTCAAGATGCCCTGCAGAGACTTTCCTAACATCCATCTTGCCAAATTTCTATGTTCTTTCACATACCTAAACCTCACACTGCATGCTTTATGGAGAATCTGTATCCTCAGACTATCCCTATACCAGTGCTGCTACATTCACCACAAGCTGGCAGTCTGGAGCCTTCTCTAGGAATTGCAGTTCCTTACTCTTTCCTTTGCCTGTCACCAGACCACCATCATGTCTTTGTTTTATTCTTCATATTACCTGGTTGTTTGTGAAAAGACTTTCTGTCCCCAGCTTTGCTCAGATTTTTAAGACCTAATTTCTGAAGTTTCTGGTGTATTTTTGTAAAACAGGGTGATGGTCCAACTATTTCAGTCAATCTGTGATACACATCTATAGATTATATACTGAATCACTGATTGGTTGTCAAGCTGCTTAAAAGGTAATTTAAAGAAATGATCAACTTTCATTAATCTCAACTTTCACTAACCCTTAAGGAAATTTTCAGTACAGCATATATGAAAAATTGAAAAGCTACAGAGAGGTGCATATAGAAAGAACAACATGCAGTGGGAAAGCACAGAGTGAATTTCTAGTCTTTTTTAATTTACTGCAAAATTTTCAACTACAAATTGGGAAACTCTTTAAAGTCATAGCTGTTAAAAAAAAAAAAAGCAGTTAAGACAGCCACATATTCTAATACTGCCAGGCTTTCTGTGGTGTGGTAAGTTTAACTATGTAATTCCAAGTAAAATTCAACATAACTGTAACAATTTTATGGTTCTCCAAGAGATGCTTTATGCAGTGATCTATTTCTATTTATTATTGTGTGTTAAATAATCACCATAATTTCCTGTCAACAGACTGGTGATAGAGACTTCTTAACTAAGCTCTCACACCTCTATTACTCAGTCTAGCTGGCAGATCTGGCCAAGACCAAACTTCATTTTTAAGCAGCTGTATTCATATAAATGCACCTTGTAATAGTGAAGACTGGGCAAGTCAACGTAACTTCACCTCAACTCACTTTGGCCTCAATCATCTATAGTACCAGTTGAACTCTATCAGTAAAAACACACTATAAGTTAAAAAGTTACAACATGGAACAAAGAAGGACTACCAGCACACAGTGTAATAGCTATTTCATTGAGATTTTGAGTAGCACATGAGTGAAAAAAAAAAAAAACCAAACCAAACTTGATATGAAATTTCCAGAGGAAGCATTAACCATAACGTATCATTTACTCTATGTTGACTGGCACAGTCCATTTAGAAGACCACACCAGTACTATAGAAGTACAAACATAAAAATACTATAGAAGAATGTTCAAGAGCTCCACTATTTCAAATCAAAAAGCAATCAACTGATTTCTTCATATACTGCCATATATCCACCAAAACATTTTTTACTGTAACTGTTCAAGTAAAAAAAAAAAAAGTCAGTTAACTGACAAAAACAACTCAGATCAAAAAACAAGTACTTACTTAAACACTATTTCTCTCTCTAACCACTGTCTGAATTTAAAACTTAGCATTGCTTCCAAACCAGTGCTGTTATGTTTTTATCCTGCTTCCACTCCCAAGTTAAGATGCAAGTTATTATCACCAGTGACACTGAGGTCAAAGAAGCAGAAATCTATGACTGCCACTGGAAATTTGACAGTCAAATGTCGAAAGTCTCACCAAATCATATCTTTACCCAGCTCTCTGCAGAAATGGCATTCATTAAAAAAACCCAACCCCAATAAACCACCCTGCTTCACCCCCACCCCTACCGAAAAAGCCTGGGTGACTCACTTGACAACCTTGACTGATATTTCTCAATCAGAGAAGACAACCACAGACCCACGACTGAACACCAAAACTGGAGGAGCTTTATCCAGAAAAATGCCAAGATCTCAAGCATATAGCAAGCCACTGCTTCACTGAACCAATGCAACGCGTATCCTTCATCCCAGAACAGCCTTCCCTGTGATGGCTAGGCAGATCAGGCCAAGTGTCATGTGAAGTGCCCCTCCCGAGGCAGACACTGGCTGCAAGCACAGCAAAACACAGCGCAGAACCAAATCGAGCGTGCGTTACACCACAAACACGTATCAAGGTGGGATTTTCTTAAATGCAAATACGCATAATGGAGATTAAATTCCTGAAAAGGTGAGGGCTGCCTTCAGCATAGCGGCGTGCCTGCGCTCCAGCGGACCGATGCCCTCGAAGGCCTCTCCTCGGGGTTTCGGCCGGGGCGGACTGCCGGCCCTTCCTGAAGCCGGAACCCTGCCGGCAGCCCGCTTCGAGCAGGCCGCCCGCCCGCCACCCGCCAGCTCCCCC
>VYZV01005611.1:7947-18253 GCA_013401275.1 Pandion haliaetus | reverse complement strand
GAGGCGGAGAGCCCGCCGCCCCCCTGCAGCGGACGGCCGCGGCTCGGCGCCGGGCGCACGGTGCGGGGCTGGGGCTGCGCGGGCACTGGTTTGCTGGTCGGGCGCCGGGGCCGAAAAGAAAAGTCCAGGAAATCCTGGAAAGCGTTTCCCTCCCGAGAACGCGGGACACGAGAGGGGCAGGCGCCCGCCAGCGGCTTCGGCCGCGGCGTAAACACGGCATCTCTTCCTGTGTGGGGCGAAGGTCCCGGCCCCGTCCCTCGTGGGCAGAGTCGCTCAAGCGAGGTGCGTGAGGAGGAACCGCAGAATTTAACTTTTATGCGCTGCTGTTCTCGTCTTCTGCTTGGGACGAGGTAATTTTGCTCAAACGGGTCTCCTGTAACTTGTGGTTCTACACCGAGACAGCTGCTGAGGGTAGCGGCTGGCTCTGTTACAACGCTTACCGGATTTCAGAGGGTGTCTGATTCACTTGAAGTTGCCTGCTGCACGTGCAGTCTACTAAAAGTGTAGAAGCGTTTAGTAATGCTATGAAAGGTAAAAGGCGTCTTTTGCATTAACGGGGATTCTGATTACTGTTGCTAAGTTTAGTAGTTTTTGGCTTTGCGGTGTAGAAACAAGTCCCTTTTCCCCAGTCCTTTCTCCCTGGTGCTTATGTGTTAGAAGCAGTTGTGTCTTGTTTCTGGGGGGTATCTTTGAGAGATTTCAGTAATTTAGCGTGAGCTGTCATGCTATGCCTATAATGCCAAGCAGAGAAAGAAAGTCTTTCAAGCCACCATAACATAAACATACTTTTCAGGCTTTCCTTATGTATTGTTGTCTGTATGGCCCACTATGTATGTGCATGTGTTTTGCTTCTCAAGACAGTGAGCGCGGTTCTTCTAAAGGTTATCTTCAGTAATGGAACGTTTCACTTAAAGCACAGACGTGCACCCTCGGGAGGATGTTCGTGGAGTACATCCTGGGGGTAGTGAAGCTGGAAGACTTTATCAACCATCCCTGAGATACCACGCAGCTATTAGAAAGCCTATATTTGTACAAATACTGGGCAGGGGCATTCTAGTTATTATTTACTATGGAGATTGGTTTTGTGGAGAAAAAAAATCTCACATCTCTTTATATTAAAAGCAGCAGAAATTCTTTTGTGGGCTCTTAGAAATTTGAATGCTGTCTGCTGGGTATAAGGCCAACAGGCATGGTGCTGGAAGTTTTTATATAGTTGGATGTTTATCTACTTTGATACTTACAGTGTTGCTAGTATCTTCCAGCTTTAACAGATGTTGAGGAATTTATTCCACAGAAGTTCTCCAGAACAGACAAATGTAAGAATTGATTGAGAATAAGTAAAATGAAAGTAAAATGAAATATCTAAATTAACCATCTCAGAGAAAAGTTTTTTAAACATTTGTACTTTAGAATAAGTGTAACTCTTTTACTCTGTATAAAGTGAAGTTGTGACAGGTACAGCATCCTCAGTGATAATGTGAAAGGCAAAGTATATAATAGCGCAAGGATAGACAGGTGATAAGCTTAGAGTAATGCTTACTGTCTTTCTGTTACCTTGTCTGCTACAGCCTCTCTCTCTCTCTCTTTCTCTGTTTGGTGTTTCCACCTATGCTGGCTCATTTTAAACCTAGACTGCAAATGTTCGGAGCAAGAATTGTGTTTACACAACAGCTGGTGTCATGGGGTCACGGGTGGTTGGTGCAGAGGGGGTCTACTTCAGTACACAAAATACTCACTAAGGCTTATAACAGGTCCTTTGGAAGTACAGGAGGGCAGCTGAATTTCACACATTTAAAATTGTCTGTCCATGTAAAGTAGAATATCCTCCTATCAAAGATTCTTAAGAACCAGGTCTTACTGAAGGAAGTCCTAGCAAACTCTTAGGTCGTAGGGAGTAGTTGCTGGTTTATGTGGCCTTTGAGTCTGTTGTTTTTGTTTTTTTTTTTTTCCTCCCCTTTTTCTTGGAATTTGTTTTCTTCTAACTTTCCAGAACCCTGAATACAGTAACTTCTTAAGAGATTTTTTTTTTGTGGCTCCAAGAAAGTTTGAATTAAGGAATGCTGATGTTTTGGGCTGTATCTCCCAACACCTTGCTGCATTTTACTGCCATTCACAGTGAGGACTCCATGAGAGGATTTTGCAAATCCTGTCTTTTGAGGCTCACTTTTAATTTATAGGCATTCTCATTTTCAAAATGAG
Source organism: Pandion haliaetus (assembly GCA_013401275.1). NCBI lineage: Eukaryota > Metazoa > Chordata > Aves > Accipitriformes > Pandionidae > Pandion > Pandion haliaetus. The sequence continues at coordinate 16,054 of VYZV01005611.1, read as the reverse complement.
TATATTGTACTATGGGGTTGCCACTATAATGTAAAATTTAAAATCTGCTTTATGCAAATGGGTGTGATTATACATGTATATTAGCTTAGGTTTAGCTAGGAAAAAAAGTAGTATTGATAGTTTAGTTGGGGGTTTTGCACAGTGTAGACGATAGTATTCAACTTATCATCATGACCGACTTTTTTTTTTTTTTAAGTAGGGACAGTCTAGGTATTTTCCTAGTATTGACACATATTAGTGTAGTTTACATAATGTTATATGTTCTAAGGTACACTTTCAAAAAAAGCTTCACAAAAATGTGTTCTCTTGCATGTGGCAAACATGCATTATTTTCTGTACAATTTTGGCTGTTTATTTTGCATTTGCTACTGGCATCACCAATACCTGTCAGTTCAAAACTATGGGATTGTTTGTTTTCAACCTAGTGAAAAAAATTGAGTAGTTTCTGTGGCCTAAAGATAGCTTTCAAGTGAAATCTAGAGTTTAAAGCACATACAACAAGAACAACAACTAAAGCTTTTATCCTCTTTTTTTTTTTTTTTTTCTCCCAAAGGGGAGGAACTTCTATGCTAAATTATGTGCTGTGATACATAGTTTAACCATGGTAGTATTGTTTTGGTTTTTTGTTGGTTGTTTTTTTGAGCCATGTCTGCTAGTTTACATTCTCTAGTGTCATACAGATACATTTTTCCCCTGGTATGTTAGAGTAATTTTTGTACCAAGTGCTGAGATTTTCTCTTCCTTTAATACAAAAGCCAGTTCTGGATTTCAGTAGTGAACAGCTTGAAAATTATGGCTGAAAATAGGCTTGGTTTAACAGCTGCGATGTATTTTAGTAATACTCTTTTGCAATTCTTCACAAAATATATGGAAAAAGGTATTTAACATTAATAATGTATTTGTCTTGTATGACAATGATTAAAGAATTCGTACCAGTTTTGCCCCAGATAGGTTCATTTAATTAGCATTTCAATAATTATGCTGCTTACCTGCTGTAATTCTGTATGCTATTTTCTGAATCAGTGTTTGCCTCTAAAGAAAATAAGCCCAGATCCAGCTAAAATGACTCTTTCTTTGTTATTCTTTTTCACTAAAATAAACAATCAAGAAAACCCAAACATTAATTTGAATTGAATGAAATGTTTGGCCCTGCTTGAAACTATTTTATAGTCATCTTTGACAAATGAAAGAATGGGCAAACGGGAATGGAAGGGTTGTGGGGGTTTGGTGTTGTTTTTTAAAGACATCAGGGAGGTTAAAGATGCATCGTTTGTACTTTATCTTGCCTGTACTCTGGCTCTGGCACTTGCAAGGAATGTGGGAGAGCCAGGTTCACTTCCCTGCTTTGCCTGAGGAGCTGAATCCACATCTCGGCAGAGTTCCCCAACTGCTTCTGCTGAGCACCCTGCCTTGGGTGGGTCTGTGTCTCCTTGGCTGACACCTTCCTCTTTGTATACATTATTTAAATGTTCACTGTAGTAGGGACAGCTGAAGTTTCTCATCGTAACAGTCAAATTAGCCAGCCGCACAGCTCTGATGTTTTCACTTGCTTAAGAGGGAGTAGGGAAGTATTTTTAAGTGCAAATGTCAGTAAAAGAAGTAATATAATTCATTCCATAACACACAGTAAGCCAACAATTGGGACTTTCCACACTCTGAGAGGGTGTTCTCCTTCTCAAGGGAAGAAAAACCTGTGTGTATATATGTATGTATGTGTATATATCAATCACCATCTTACAATCTGAATAAGATCAGTAAGCCCTGGCTGGTGGGGAGAATGCTTTGCTGATTTAACCCATTGATGCTTGATCCACATGAAGTTCAGAAAAGAGGACAGAGTAACAGCCTGGTCACTAAGCACTGCAGAGTCCAGTGTTTTCTGCATTCGGGTTTGGAGTCAGTTCACTTTCTGGATTTTCTAAGATGGCAAAAAGATTTCTTGGTTGGTTGGGTTTTTTTGTTTGGTTTTTTTTTTTAGCATGCTGGGGCAGTGAAACAGCTGGGGCCTCTGCACAATGACACTCATGTCTGTATAATAGTCAGTGGGACTGATGTTGCAAAACTCCAGAAATATGTCCTGTGATAGACTGTTTTGGTCTGTTTTGTTGCTAAGTCAAAATATCTGACTTAATATGCTCCACTTGCAATCATTCCTTTCTCACACATGGGGGATGATAATCTTGTGTTGATCCTGTGCTATTGCATGCTGATTAATACACGTGCTAGGTGCAGTGTGTAGGCAGTGTGTTTAGCTGATGGAGAGAAGGTGTAACAAGCCGCCAGATGAATCCTGTAGTGCATTGAAAGGTGTCGGCAAGCTCCTTTGAAATCTTGCATGTAGTATAGACTTGGTTTCATTCATCATGAGATGTAGTCATCCCTAAGCATAAAAAAAAAATGGAGCAGTGCCAAGACAAGTACAGAAATTTGACTTTTAAATCTTTTTAGTACTTATTTTGGTGGGGGCGGGGGGGCATTGTCACATCCCAATTTCTCATCCTGGTGCAACTCAGGTTTGCCGATTCCCAGGTCAGGATTAAGGTGAAACAACACGAGGGATCCTTTAACTCACAAAACTCAACTTTTCTTCACTCACCACAAGAATCGGCATGAAACTACATCAGTAAACCATGTGACACATGCTAAGCATACACATCACCAAACATGGACCCCAGGCCTTGCTTATTTGGGGATCAGTTCAGGGCAGACAGCAAGGCGAGCCCTGCCGTTGGGTCACGAGGTTCAGAGCAGACCCCCTTGCCTTCTAGACTCCTTCTCAGCGAGGAGCCTGGGGGCGGCTGGATCCGCTCCTCGTCCCAGAGTCGGTCAACGGTTTGTGTCTAAAGGGATGAGGTGTAGGGATTACAGGCAAAAAAGAGGGAGAGGAGAGGAGGATGTCAGCAGTCGTGGGTCCAGCCCGCCGAGGGGTCCGGTTCCGGTGGGCTTGCGCGCGCGGGGCTTCAGTTGGCGCCCTCGTGTCATCTCCGTGCCGGTCCTTTGGGCGGCAGCTGGAACTCACTGGGCTACTTGGGTGTCATGTGGGGTTTGTGCCCGCAGAACCTTCGGGAAATGGGTGGGTGGGCCTGGGGGTCGTTTGGGGAGTGACCCCTCCCCCCCCGGAGGCGTGACCGTTCTTTGGCCTTTGGCCACAGATGGGAGAGGTGCCCCGCTCAGCCTATCAGAGGCGGGAGCTGCGGCCGCTCCGGCCCGCCCCCCGCCCCCTGGAGCCAACCGGCTTCTCGCCGGCGGCCAGTCCGTTGCGGTGCGGGGTGCGTTGTGAGGCGGAGCACGCCCTTGGGCAGAACGTGCCCCGCCACAGCGTTGGAGGCGTTAACTCCAACAGCCTCTCCCTGGCTTGTTTTGATTTTTTTGCTTTGGAGCTCTAGAGTTGAAAATGTCCTAATTTTTCTTGAGGGTTATGAGCGCTAGGGATTTTGAAAAAAAGCGCGAGCTAGTGCAACTCCTGGAGCTGTTGCCTAAAGAGAAACATCCCATGTCTTGCCACTGTGGCAGTTAACTTGACTAAAAAAATTTATTAAAAGGAATTACTTTCTTCTTTTTCTTAGATACAATCATCATCATTAAGTTTGAGTAGCAAGTATTTAACCTCAAATGAAGCCGCCTGCATGCAGTGGAACAGATGCGTAAGTGTGTTTGTTTGTTTTTCTTGTTTTTCTCAATAAACTAGTGGGCAGCTTGTTTGTTTTGGGTCTTGTATCGTTGTTGTTACTAATTTAGAGTAAGCCAATGGATAAAGGTAATGAATAATTCTGTGCCTGTGCATTGACTTGTATGGAGCTTAATAATTTATAAGGAGGTTTGTGTGAGTACCTGAGACTTAAAAATTAAGTTTGGAAGCCTGGATATCTTTACAGTGTTAGACTACTAGTAACTAGTTTATGATTTGTGGGGCACCTCTTACTCTGTGATAACATCTGGCATATATACATCGTTACCCTGCAGCCTACCCCTTAAAAAGGGGCAAGTAACTTATCTGCTACATTCATCCTGTACTCAAATTACACTCATCTTATTCAGATTTTCATGTCCTCACTGATAAAGTGAATTTTAATATCTTCTTCTAGGGTTTTTGTCGGATTTTTTTTTTTTCTTTATATATTCAGTTTGGGCTGTTGAGTACAGATTTTTTTGAATCCTGAGATTCCTAAGATGCAATAGAAGAAAATTGTTTGTATGCAGATCAGCATTTATATGTAAATTAACAATAAATGTTATTCTTTTATAGTGTTCAGAACTTTCTGTTTATTTTTTTTTCTTCCCCCTTGCCCCAAATAAGAGTTCAACTTTTAGGCTGCCTGTATTATTGGTTAACCTATATGTTAGCAACAGATGGACAAAATGGTTAAGGTAAGTAAAATGTTGAGCTAGGAAGTCTTGGTGGGGTCATAGATTAGTTTGGGTTGAAAGGGACCTTTAGAGGTCATCTAGTCCAACTCCCCTGTGATGGGGGACATCTTCAACTAGATCAGGTTGCTCAGAGCCCTGTCTAGCCTGACCTTGAATGTTTCCAGGGATGGGGCATCTACCATCTCTCTAGGCAACCTGTGCCAGTGTTTCACCACCCTCATCATAAAAAAATTGCTTCCTTAAATCTAGTTTGAATCTACCCTCTTTTAGTTTAAAACCATTACCCTTTGTCCTATCGCAACAGGCCCTGCTAAAAAGTCTGTCCCCATTTTTCTTATAACCCCCTTTCTTAAAAGTACTAGAAGGCTGCTCTAAGGTCTCCCTGGAGCCTTCTCCAGGCTGAACAACCCCAACCCTCTCAGCCTTTGCTCATAAGACTCTGGCCTCCATAGGAAAAGAAAAATAAAAACATTATTCAGATTCCTTTCTTGAAGGAAAGTTTTCTTAGGTGACACATACAGAAGGTATGGGTGATTTTGTTACATACTAAATCTGCTTGTGGATTGTTCCTCATCAGAGTCTAAGCAAAAATGGAACTGCTAGTGATTTCCAAGTCTGTAGTGTAGCCAAAGAGCAGGAAAGAGTAGTTGTTGCTTGCAGCAGCCTTTTGAGTCAGTTCTAGACCACTCTAAAGGAATCTGATAAAATGGACAGTCCATGTTGCTTTTGCCAGAAGTTCATTCTCATGTATTTAATGCTGAATTCTAACATACTCATTTCAGGGTCACCGTATGCTTTCCACCGTTTCATTACATGATGTCAAGCATTGTAGCATTTTATAGTTCTACCTAAAGTGCCTTTCTAATGTGGCTGTCAAGGTTAAAAGCCTTCAATGACAATACCCACTTTAGTACTACCTGTCTACTGAAAATGAGTGTCTAGTCTTAGCATCTTCAAGAACTATTTCTTGAATTGTAATCCCAGATGAAATAACTGTTGACTGCAAGTTTAGTTGTTCTGATAGGTAATAAAATCTGTAAGTGGTTAGTCTTAAAGAAATTAAATGCCAGTATGAGCTCCAACAGGAAAGTGTATACATTTTATCACCTGTTTGTTGTCATATTCATTTGCTTCATTGAAATTCAGGTTGTACACACTCTGGAACAGAGTTTAGATAATTTTGGTCAGCCTAAAAAAACCCCGCATTTATAGAACATATTTTGAGTTCCTTGCAACAACTTGTTTTTTCTTTAACTATTTTGTTAAGGTTTTATAGAACACAGTAATTTTTACATGTTTATTTTGGGAAATACAAAATGTGAGGTATATATCAAATACGTAATCTTTTCGGTGATCTTGTACTACTTCCTGCTGGGGTTCTTTTCCTTCATGGCATGGTAGTTGAAGATTGACTTTGGTTTTCCTCTGTGTCTCAGCATATCAATATGCAATATGTGATGTATTCACCAGTACAGATTGCACCATGCAGCGTATTATGAACAAGTTACTGCATATTAGCTCCTGGAGTTGAGTAGTGCGGCCCAGAGAGCTAGCATTTTACAAATGTGCCTTCTGTCCATGATGTTTTCTTCATTTGTGATCAAGAAGGCTCTCTTTTGGTAGAATGGGTATTTAGATAGAGCTGGAGTCTCCTGAGAACAAAGATGGGAATATTCTGCTGTCCAGATATCATCTTGTCTCTTAAAATTTTGAATTTTGGTAGGTCAGAAGTGTTATAGGTATACATCCTTTAGCATCCACTGCAAGAATTAAAGTGTTCCAGCGTGTACGCTATGCAACAGCTTTTATGTGCAGTTTAGGTCGTTGAAGAAAATAAGTTCCTGATTAAAGGGATCTAGTAGTATCAGACGTGCCATGAGGAGGTGGGAGAGAGCAGTGTGGAAACTGCTGCCTGTTTATAACTCCTACCCGAGTACTGGCTCCCAGCTCTTGAGAGCTTTTCTTATCTAAGATTTGGGACTGCAAATCCTTGCTAAAATGTGGCATAGGTAATGGCAATCATATATTTTCTATTTTTACTCTGTGGTTCCCCTTCTTTCTTCTGCATTTATGGTGGGAACGTGATATGCTAATAACTGTGGGAGCATATCTACAGACAGGGGAAAAAAACAACAAAAAGGCAACAGGGTAATACTTTTTACATGAGAGGTTTTCACTCATTGCGACTTGCTTTAGTAGCTGCTGAAATAGTAGGAAGAGTGGGTCAGCTTTCAGGGAACCAAACAGTGTGCAGACCATGCTGTCGGCAGCATCTTTGCTTTTGACAGTGGGAAACGGGAGGAATTGAGGTTCCATTCTTCTTTTCCTTTCCTAGTGATTTTGTCTTCCGTGTCTTAACTGCGCTGTGGAGAGACCATAATCCATTTATGACAAGAAACACAATGTTGCTCATAAAGAACGGAGATTCCCGATCCTTCTCCTTTCTCTAAATGTTTTTATTTATTTCCCTTTTCTATACCTCACAAAATACTAGGTTTATTAAAATAATTATTATGGCTTCTGTATAATAATAGAAATCAAGCAAATGGGAACAGCAAGGGCTATCCTTTCCTTTACCTGCTTTCATACTGAAAATGTGGATCCTGCTCTGAATAAAACACCCGCGTAACTTTCTAATGTAAAACTTAAATTACAGGTCGCATTACATGAATAAAAGCTCATGAACTGCACTGGGTAGAATAGGTACTACAAAAAACTTTATTCTTAACTAAATTCTTGTTGTATTTTTCATTAGCTCCTCAAGCAAAACCTTATTTGCTCAAATTAAAATTGTGTCTATGGCAGTAGGATAGTTGTCCTATAAACCATTTCTTTTGGGAGAAGAATACTGACCTATTTGTTCGCCAGGGACAGGAGTGTCTTTTTGGATTTCCTGCTAATGCTCAATGTGGTGCTAGCAGAAACAATGTCGGCTTTCCTGGCTTGGTTGTCAGTGTCAGCTGGGTCTTTGCTGCAAAGTCTCACCTTGCCTTGAAGAAGGCAAAGAGAATATGTCCGTAAAAAGAGGTTAAGAGGGAAAAGATGACTTGTCATGGAGGCTAGGGACAGGCTGGTTGACAAGTGAATAGGGAAATCTGTAAGCTTATTTCTCTCTCCCTCTCCCGCATTTTATGAATAGGAATATTTGTTTTGAGAGGGACAGAGTTGAGGTCATTGTAAACTGGGATATCAGGTGAAAATGTCACATGCTACTGATGAACGTACATTTTATTTAGAAAATACCGAATGACAAAAAATACTTGAAAGGGGTATAAGAAGTTCACTGTTATCATGGGCATGATTGATTATGCCTGCATGTGATATGGAAGCTTGGTTTTAATGTTACCTGGTTGTTTTTGTAGCAGTTCTTGTGCTCATTAACAAGATGAAACTGAGTATTTCTGAACTCTATAAAATCTTGGATGGTATTGTGAATATTATTTTGTTATATTTAGTACATGTAATAAAGAGATGGTCTTTTCCTTGCTTCAAGTAAAATCTAGCCATACTTCCTCATATTATTGCATGAGGAAGAAAAAAGATACCTGGGACAGAGAAGAAACAGATTTCTTTGGAGAATCATTTGCAATTGAGAGTATTTTCTGACTTGAAATAAAGTTTTGTGACAAAAGAATGATGAAGCTTAGCTGTAAAAAATCCCTATGAAGTATTCAAACTACTGTTTATCCTTTTGAAATATTTTTTGTCTTTTCAGGGACTATGAACTGCATTTTTTTTT
>VYZV01005609.1:2912-32739 GCA_013401275.1 Pandion haliaetus | reverse complement strand
GTTGATCTGGGAGCAGGATCTCTTTCAGATCTATGTTCCTATGAAATTCAGAATGTTTTAATAAATGCCTGAGTACAGATATAGGAATCCCAGTTTCAACTTTCATTTTGGAAATTTTTCCTCTTCAAAGACCCATTATCTGACAATATAGTGTGGATATCTTTCTGCTATATTCTTTGCAAATGTACTGTGTCTGACACATTCAAAATGAAGTAATATCAGCTGAGTGATTTTACTGCTCTGTATCTCTAATTTTCATTTTAACATTTTTCTTGTCTTTTCATTTCTAAACTCTCACAGATAATGACTGTCAAACATTAAGCCCAGTGCAATCCCAGTTTCTGATTGCACATCTAACTTTACATTGTGATGGTAATGACGATCCTAACGGTGGATAGATTAGTGTTTCAGATTTCATCTTGCAGCCAGATAGACCAGGGAAACTGGACAACTTAATATTTTACCAATTCAGAAAGCCTCTGGGTTAAGATCACAAAATATTACCTTTAGAAATATTTGCTTGTTCATAGGAGACATGGCAGAGAAGAAAGAATACTAATCAATTACTTCTTAAAGTTAATTTCCAATTACATTACAGGGTATGGACTTTTAATAATTGTGATATAAATTTTAACAGCTGTAGAAGAAAATATATAAGGAAATGAAAGAAGCATAAAATAAGATACAATTTAAACAAAAAATTTAAAATTTTCAGAATTTTCTGAAGGAAAACATTTTGATTTTTAAAAATAATTTTCTTTAGTAATACTTTTAAGTGAAAGAGACTTTTCTACCTCTATAATTCAGTTTTCACAGGATTTCCCAATGGTTGTTAGCTCATTTAGTTGCTGTTTTCTCCTAGATTATACAATTGTGTTTACCTGAATGAAGATAAGATTTTTCTGTGTTGGCTAAACTCCTGAATTATGATCCATTTAATTTTTTTTTTCCTGGCCCCAGAGGTTTTTCACCCCCTTCTGCATAGTAGCACAGGAAATAAGCAGGATGGGAAATCCTGATTTCTTACAATTATTTCCCCTCCTGTCTTCCCAACTTCCTGATCCCTTTCCATACCCGTAGTGCATAGAATGAGAGTCCAAGAGTGCCTATAGATAATGTCACACTTCTAGGAAATGTAAGAAATTATTTTTGACCAAGTCAGGCTTTCCATTTCCCGGTGAAGTGCTCTCAATGGTTTGCAAACAGCTTGCCTACAGCACCGGGGATACAGAACTGCTATTACCTAGTTTGTAAATCTCAAATATTCTTAGATGCTGAGCCCAGTTAAAGGGCAATGGTTTACAGAGTAGTTTCCCTGTACAGGCTCCAGACAAGGTCTTTGAACATCCACAGAAAATGGCTGGTGAAAGTTGAGGGACCTATGTTTTAAGGCCGAGCTTGTGGATTGCTTACCTGGACTTGGCCACATAAATCTAACCTGTGTTGTACTTATATCCTTTGAGGGATCTGGATCTAAATAATTTCAATGAACTTTCAGATACAACATAAATAACACTCCAGCACTCACTATAACTCAGCTGTAGCCATTATGAATCAAATATATCCCTCCAGGCAATGCATTTACCCCAGAGATGTAGTTGGCCTACAGCTGCTGAAGCTGTGTTAGTCTGAATACATCAGGCTTACAAGGGGGAGTGTATACATAAGTAGTTTTGTATGCAAAAGGCTAAATAAGTAGAGAAAAAAATATTCTGCTCAAAATCCAATAATATGGACCCATCATGCCACATTTTGATAGAACCCACATGCTCTTTGGTCTCATAAAACTCCGGTTGATTTCTTTTTTTTTTTTCCCTTCTTTTTTTTAAATTTTGTGTCCTGGTTCATGATCAAATTGTAAAGTGAAATAACAATACCTTTCATCTAGATCCCAAACCATCAAAGGCCATCAAAAATCATTCGGAACAAGGTACCTAACCAAGAACACATTTAAGCTCATATTTAATCCTAGAGGCAAGCTTAAATTTGATTAATTTCTATGGAATTTAATCACAGACCTAAATGAAAATCAAGCACATGATTAAGTGCTTTCATGAGTAATTTTCATAAGACAGATCATCAAAATTAAGTATAGATTTTAGTGTCTAATGATGGGAAAAAATCAAATGTCTAATTTTATCTAAGTAGTTCCAATGTTATACATAGGTTTTGGTGGTATTTCAGTCAAGCTAACGTGAATACTTTCTGAATCAAGATCCAACCTCTTCTTCACTTTAGGGACTAAAGAGGACACAGAATATCTCATAGTGGAACTCTGAGAAATTCCCGATTCCCAACCCATTAGTACTCACACAAATGCAAATGTTGTTTGTATTCCATGGGAAGTTCTTTTAACTTTTAACTACAGTTCTTGTAATTTTTAATGCACAAATACATACTTGTCCAGGCAGCTTCCTCATTTTAATTTTACCCTTTTCTCATCTATTAACACTCACAATCTAAAGCTGTCAGGATCTCCTCTTCTGCTGAAGCCACCTAAGACAACTTTGGAACCAGCTGCTGTGTAAATGACTGTGGGTATTCATCATGAAAACTCAATGTTAAAGCTAAGAGGCTTTATTTATTGCTCTGTAGAAATTCATATCCTCAGACACAATAATTAAACATTCTGAGCAGCCCTGAAAAAATCAGTAGGCCACTTACAGTGTATTCAATTAAATTCACTTTTACTACTACTAATACTACTGCTGCTGCTACTACTACTAGTGCTGTTAATACTACTGATAATAACATCTATAATGAAAATATAAAAAATGGAACTTTTAGATCCAACTTCTAATCCAAAACTGCATTATGGTCAGCATTTAACAAGACAGAGAATGAGTGAAAGAAAGATATACAAAGACCAACCTAAATAGACATCACAAGACAAAGGGAAGGCATATATATTGCTTAAATCAGTGGAATAGCTAACACTGACTAATGAGCTTAGAGATCTAAAGATCAGTCCTGTAAAAAGTCAAGCAAAAACCTGCATCAAAACATCTCATATTTTAGGGTGTTGAGTTTGAATCAACCCTTTCTGATTAGATCTGAGTGAAAAACATAATTATATTCCTGGTATGCCTTTCTAAGTACTGTACAAAAAGAGCATTAGACATGAAAAATGTCCTTGAAGTAGAACTGTCAATTCCACTGTATAAGCTGTACTTTTTATGAGACTGTCCAGAGTTTGGCCAGCAATGAGATTTTTTCATTGCGAAGGAGCTCACATTTAGTTAGCAACATGTCTGCATTTTCCCATATGGTTCCTTCCAAGGTGTTGTGTCATATACAATGATGTCACATTTTAGAGGAAGAAGGAAAAAAGGCTTCAAGCTGTTTTCTTCTCTTTTTAAAGCTTCACCGATTTTGTGGTAGCTTTAAGCAGCCTGCTCATCTCTAGCGTGAAGTTGGTTATCTGCTCGCCTTAATTTGAGCTTGCATGTATTCACACAGCTTTAAAAGAAAAAAAGAGTAGCATTTCTTACCAGAGGTCCAGTGTTTATCTATCCAAATTTTTAGTCCAATGAATTTCCACTGGCTTCTGAAGTGTGAGATTTTAAAGGGTGCAGTGTAATAGTTTACTTCTTTACCCAAGCTGCTATATTTACATGCCTCGTAAACCTGTGGTGCTTAAGGCTTTCGGCAGCATTGCTTTGATTTCATTTGTGGTTTTATAATTATTGTTTTACTCTCAAGCATATTATTCTTGGAAGGCCAGCTTTGTAATGTAATGGGAATGTCCAGGAACATCCTTTGTTCTCTCAGTAAAACTACTTAAACATAAATGCATGAGCTGCTCACGTGGCTTACATAGGCATTCCCTCAGTCTAGATTTTTTTTTTATATATATAAAAGACTTTCTTTCTCTTATTCTTGATCATTACACATCCAACTCTACAGTTACAAAATACCTCTTATGTTTTCACTGTATTTTTCACCACAAGTTCCTTTGTAGTGATTGGCACCAATGCACAGTGCTTGAGGCCTCACCAGCTAAAGCAAGTAGGTATCTTACTTCCTATTGATATATGCGGTTAAGACTGTGATTCTGTTACCTGTGTGTCCAATACCATCTGAGATGTGTTACTGCATTCAGGACATCTAGAACAGGCTAGCAGATATCATTCAGGCTGACAAGAGGCAGGCAAAAGCTTCCATGGCCGAGTGGGGTACTCCAAAGCACCTAAAAGGATACTTATGCTTAGGCAAGTGAAGCCCATCCTGTGGGCATGTTTTGGTCACCTAGACAGAGATGTCTAGTGCCTTTTGAGATGCCCAGGGGTATTACACCTGGCCACTGACTGCTAGCTCAGAAGGACAGCACAAACCTGTGCATATCTGCCAGCCCAGTGGAGATGTCTCAGCTTCCCTAGGGCATCTAGAGCTATTCAGTTGACCAAATGTAGGTTTTTACTGAAAGCTGAGCTAACATCTCCATTAGACTCCATTAAGTACATTGGCTGGGGCTTGATTCACTTGCCTAAACATGGGCATCTAATGTCACTCAGGATGCCCAAGGGTATTTTTCCTATACAGAAGAGTTCTGAAGTTCTTCAGTAGCTCCTGTCTGTGCCAGATCCTGTGAGACTATTAAGTACCACAGAGTATCTAAAATGGCACTACAAATGCCTGAACTCATGCAATTGACTCAAGTCTTAATTTCTGTTGACTACAGTGGGAGTTCAGACAGCAGCACAGATTTACAGGTAAATTACATCTACATTAAATTATCTGAGTCTGGAACTCAGCAAGTTTGTAGCAAGGCAAACTTTCCATAGTTTCCAAAGTACTGATCCCAGGTATCTAATCACAAAATCATCTCTTCTCAGTTTCCATAATGTGGTTGTATATTTTAAAGTAAAGCTTTTGAAGGAGTCTGATGATGATGATGAAGGCATCTCTTATTCAATGCTTGATAGCATCCTAAAAAATTCCATTTTGAGAGATGGGGGAGTATTATCCCATTTTGAAATCAAAATTTAAGTTCTGTCATATCGAGCATAGACTGATTGAATGTCATATGTCAAATATCCCAAGTTTCTTTCTTCTGGAAAAGTTATAGGTTACTTTTGCTCAGAGGCAATACTAGAAATAAATGTCCTGCTGTGAACACAGGAAAAAAGGACTGTATGGTGGTTATAGCGAAAGACCTGGTGGTCAGGCCAACCTTGTGATCTTCAGGCCCTCATCCTGTTGTGTACTCTCAGGAAAATAATTTTAAACCCTGTGACTTCTTTTGCCATGATTCATTCTTCATAAAGTGCATCTTCATGCAGTTTAGTAAAGCTATGAAGTAGAATGGGTTGGGTTCACATTTCCAAATGTAGAGGTCTATATTGCAGACCTACATAAGGTCTAACTCTCTTTAGTCCCCTAGTAAATAAAAGGAGAGAAAAAGATGGTGTCTGGGTTCAATACAGATAATCGTTACATTCTAATCAAGTAAACTGTGCTCTAAATGTGACATTTTTTCTCCTTGAATATAGAAAATTCTACATAGCTAGCTGATTTGGAGATATTTTCACTGCAGGGAACTATAATATGGACAGTTGAACATCATTCCCATCCTCCATGGGTGAGTATCTGTTGAGGGTTTTTCTGCACCTGATTACCAATACACATCCTTCATAATTCATTTATTACAATGACAAGGTCTTGTTAGCTTAAAGAACTGTATTTGCTGTCTAGACAGATGTCATCCTTTAGGTCTGCAAACTCTTCTACAAGGATAGGTGCATGAATTAATCTGGAATACAAACTGCATAGACTATTTAAGTAATAGTAAATAATTGGATATATAAATATATAAGTATAGTAATGCTAACTCATTGGATAGATAGGATATATAGCCAAGAGATATATATCCATTGGATATATAGGGCCAGGAAGATGATCAGGGGCTGGAGCACCTCCCCAATGAGAACAGGCTGAGAGAGTTGGGGTGGTTCAGCCTGGAGAAGAGAAGGCTCCGGGGAGACCTTTTAGCTGCCTTCCAGTACTTAAAGGGGATTTATAAGAAAGCTGAGGAGGGACTCTTTATGAGCAAGTGTAGTGATAGGATGAGGGGTAATGGTTTTAAACTGAAAGATGGTAGACTGAGATTAGATATTAGGAAGAAGTTCTTTATTGGGAGGGTGGTGAGGCACTGGCACAGGTTTCCCAGAGAGGTTGTGGATGCCCCATCCCTGGAAGTGTTTAAGGCCAGGTTGGATGGGGCTTTGAGCAACCTGGTCTAGTGGAAGGTGTCCCTGCCCATGGCAGGGGGGGGTTGGACTAGATGACCTTTAAGGTCCCTTCCAACCCAAACCATTCTATGATTCTATATTTGTACAAATCCTTGGATATATTGGTCAGACAGGAAGATGCAACATGAGTACACGCAATCAATAGGAACACCTTACATAATGTTATGAAGCTTGAATTTTGGATATAGTCCATGGAATCAAAGCAAAATAGTCTATTTTATGTTTGTGGTGCAAAAACTGATATCCAGCACGATGCTTTTGGTAAGCAGAAACAGTTAATTCAGGAACAATCATGGCTTATTAATATGTTGTGTAATAAAGCCACATGATACAACAATTTGCATGAGATACACTTTGCTTGAGATACTCTGATGGTAGGAGAGAGGATGTGGGATGGTCTTAAAATGATTCTAGGACAAGAATGGATTTTTATGACAAACTAGCTGAAGCAGTTGACATTGTGCAGCAAAACCTTGAGTACCAGCAATAGCTTTCTGTTTTTCAGAGTTCTTTGGTTGCCAGACACTTTTATGACATCAGCCAGTGCAGGATCTAAAAATCAGGCTAAAAGGATACTCAAGGATATGTCGTTTTCTCTCATACACTATAGACCAACTATTACCCTAAAGTAACAATGTCAACAGGGACTGGCCGAACAATGAACCTTCGACACTGTAATTTTTCAGCCAGTTCAGGACAAAGGTACATTGATCAAAATTTCAGGAAAAAAAAAAAAAAGACAAAATGTCTTCTCAGTTAAAAGCTATTGGACTTACAAGAATATTAATATATAAATGGAAAATAGCAGCTTACTTCATGCCTACTGTTGCCTTTCCCTTACCATCTCCATCCTGAGGTTTTAGTTTTGAAAGAGGCAAAGTGCCACCCTCAGTGATCTTCATTCTGTAAACAGAAAATTGTCCAAAATGTTGATATTCTGAGAGGATACTGGAAAACAGGAATTATTTCCTGTTTTCTGACCATTTGTAAACATAGCAGCCAAAAGTTCCATACGATTCTGCAGGTCCTATTCTAAAACCTGGACCTCCGTAGTCTGCACATACACAGTCATGTGGCGCTTCTGATAGGTACTCCCATCAGGGAAAGATTATTTGCAGATGCCTCAGGAAAACTCCTTTACAAATTTAGGACCTCATATAATTGCAGCATGAGTTGTACAATGAATAGCCTTGAACTTAATTGTCTTCTCAAATGATGCATTACACTAACCAGTAAATATTTATAATAACTTCCTTAAAAAAACCAGGAATGTGCTAAAAATTTCTTTGCTGATGTACACTGCATTAACAACCCATTTCACATATATCCTTACACTCTGAGGTGACAGTCACTTCAAGTCATCTGAACATTGGACATGTGAACTATGCTAGTCCTCTGTGTTCCCTGCACAGTCAAGGGGAAAAAGGTAAAGATGAGACAATGATTGTGACAGCAGAAAGGGATGGATCTTCCCATGGAGGGGAAGATCCCTTTGATGTTGTCTCATTGTCCTGTTGACAACAGAAAGAGCCTAAATGACTAGATTAGATTAGACATCTAAATTCTAGATGAGTACATATTGCTGAGATTGTTTCTATGAAGTATATTTCAGTTATCAGTTATTAGAATGATCCTGCATAGAAATGCTCAGTACTTGCGCTTAGTTCTGACAGTCATTAAGATGGTATTTAAAGAAAACATTACACTTTTCCTAAAGCTGTAGTGACTACTAAAAGTACAGGTCCTTCTTTGCCCAGCATAGGTTCTGTTGTGTCAGAGCAGGAGAAAGAAGAGCAGGAACTGCTGCACTGCATATGAGAGACACAGCAGTATCAAGCATCTGTCTAAGAGGTATCGAAGAATGGCATATATATAAAAGAATCATCACAAAAGTATGTTCTTGGCTTACATCTCCTGTCTTCTGAGGAGCCAACCTGCCAACATTTATGACCATCTTAAGCTCCACACCTTCAGACTATCCCTTCACTCTCAGCTAGGTGGTCTGCATACAGTCAGCACATATGTCTACAGGACTGGGTTAATGGCAACAGTTATATTGCCACAGATTGGTAATATCAAGCAGATAGTCTTTGGATTACGGTGGAAAAGGTGTACTCTGATGGAAGGGAGAGCACAGGAAAAGAAAAAAACCCTGGGATGAGATTCATCTGGCCAAAGGTAAACATTTCAATAGGTCAGATAATTGGACCTTAAAACTGCCTGTTGTCTATTAAGGGATCCCAAGGTAACTAAACCAGGTGTGATCATGTGTATTGTAGATATATTAAGTTCAATAGATGAACCTTACCCTCAAGGTCTTTCCAGTTTTGTCAAAATTACATCACAAGTAGCCTCATTTTCCAAAACTGCCTGGAGTTTTTGGAAGTCTCCTCTGCTGCAAGCCCAACTTGGACCACAGACTGCTGAATGAGATCACTTACTCCATTGCTTTTCCAAGAAAAATCAAATGCACCTTAGTAATTCCTGGCTGACGTTTGTCTAATCTATTTTTAAAAATCTGAAATACTGAAGACTGCAACTTCTCCAGATTTTACTAGAAGATTTTTCTTAACATCTAGCCACAACTGAGTTCTAGTGCTTAATCTCAGGTTCACAATATGGAGCATAAAATATAAGTATTTTTTTGACTTAAATGCAGTAATTTTCTAGTAACAACTGTCAAAGGAAAAAAGCAGCAGCAGTTTGCAACAGACGTATATTAACCGTATTTTTCTGGGGGAAAAAAACAAGGCTTCTTTTTCAGCATCTTATTAATATAGCTAAATGATACAAAATAAATCTTGAAATTCAGGATCAAACTGGCTGTGGAGACTGATTATATGGAAGATCTAGTTTCTTTGGCTGATTTATGGAATCCTTTGCAAAACCTGTAACATATGTTGACTCCTTACATTTATCAACTATTTTCTTTTTTTTTTTTTCTCTTTGTATATTCACTTAATACTCATGAATCAGGACTACTGTAAAGGTAAGTGCCACCCTTGTATATGTGGCAGTACCTCTTATCTGGAGAGCTTTACTAAGAGTTGGAGACTCATGTTCTAGCAAAGGTTAAGAAGTCAATGCCACCCTCAACTGCTGTCCTGGGAAATTCCAATAACCAACAGGTCCTAGAATGTCCACTTCAGAGCAGTGTGGGTTAGATGAGTAAATGAATTAAATTTAACATCATTGATGGATAGCAGAGATGCATGACATAAGCAAACAGAATAGACAAAGCAATCAGCTCTTTCTTTCATCTGGCTGATAGTCTAGACACCTAGCTACACAGACCTGCAAGTCCTCGTCTCCCCATACAGAAAATGTCCTGAGGCAGCCACGATGCTCAAGTTAGACATACATCCTTGTGCAAATGCATAATTTTCTCAACTGGGTCACACGAATAATAACAGAGAGGGTCTTTTTTCAATTTTATGTTGCTTTCAATCTGACATTACATCAGCATTAAAAGGCCAGGTTCACTGGCACCCACCTAGCTTTGTACCTCCTTGCAACAGAAGTGGAAATCAAACCATATGTCAGGGCTGTGTTTTAGAAAGTTTAAGAGTCTGCCGTTTGGCTTGGAGATTTTTGGTTCCTCTTGGTTCAGACTCAAGCTGCCGTTCCTATAAATCCTGTGAATAGAAGAAAATTCCCTTCTCATTTCAATCCCATAAAATAAATTGCCTTCTCTTTTTGGTAAAATTTTCTTCCACAAATGAGGTAAGGCTTGACTATATTTTTACTATTTCCAAGAGAAGGAATGGGCATCCTCCACTTCTGTTAGCTTGTCCTGAATTATTCATGGCAAAGAAAGAAAACCTGCTAAAACAGAAAAGAGCAGCCTCTAAAGAATAAGAAAGTTGTCAACACTCAGGCCTTCACAAGCTTAGAGAAAGAGCTGATGCCTCACACTTTCATGGAAATGAAGATGTTAATGAAGAAACAGGGTAGAGAATGAGAAACAGATATAAAGAATGTGGTTTCTGGGCCTTTATTTTGTAAATATTTGGACTTGTGCAAATTTGTTAATTGAGGCAATTGATTTTTGCCTGAAAATGGTAGCAATGTCTAATTCATTAAAGCCTAAAATAACATCCTTTGGGCTAAATGGGGTCATTTCATTTGTAACCTTTTAGTGATGTATTAACAATTTGGAAGCATTTCGGTGCATATCTTAAAAAGTGCCACATTAACAGGAACGGGCCTGGAGAAAAAAAAAAAAAAGAAGTTACAAACACTCGCACACGCACGCAAGCACACACACACAAATATACATGGCCTCCAGCCCCTGTCCTTCCTCTTCTGCAGCATTTTAAGGTCTGTGTTTAATATTGCCAAGCCTACTTGAGTGATAAATGCAACTGTATAAAAATTACTTATTACAAGCTGTCATGTTGCCTCACTCACATTGCAAGGCTAGAGGCACTGTACATAAAGCTAGAATCTCCACCTTGACAGCATTGGCACTGCCGGTTTTAAAATAAAATGCTTTCAGTCATGAATACAAAACATAATTTACCTTTTCATAATACTTCAGTTTGGAAACACTTTGGAAAGCTCATGTTACCATCAAACCTTTACCTGAGCCGTGCCAGCAACCAGTTAATTCCAAGTTGTCAATTTACTTCAGTGCTGCTTTCCATCACTTAGCCTTTGAAGAAACATTAAGCTGTTCAAATTGCCATCCCTTTAATTTTTTTTTTTTTTAAGTTATATTTATCCTCAATTCTTTGGCGGTGAGTAGCTGACACAATAGGATTATTTCAACCATTAAATTACAATTTAGGAGAGTGCCTGCTTGCTATGTTTCTTTTTCAGAAGCCCTGTGACTTGCTGTGTGTTCACGGCATCAAAAAAAGATTCCCAATTCCTATCCCCTGCTTTCCCCCCCCCTTTTCCATAGAGTCCAGTTACACAATTCCCCTTGAATTGTTCATCCCTTCCAATGGCTGGCATAGATCAGAGGTTTAATTCCTTGCTCTGCTAGCCCAGCCACCCCTTTTCTCCTGCATTAGTACTGTACTGATGCTTAAATATAAAAGCTCACTGTAAGCTGTGGATGTCAGCGAGATTGAAATTGAAAGTGAAGGTTCCAGGGAGACTAGCCGGGTAACAACTGATGCGTTGTGACTGTTTTTATAGTTGGTCATGATGCATACAGTATGTGAAGTTCCCATCTGTACTGGTGTCTGCCCACCAGCCACCCTGCCACATTCACAAAAGTGGCTCCAGCACTGAGCGCAATAGGAACAGAACTGCAGATGCCTCCCTTTAGCCCAAATTTCTTTTGACAATGTTCACATCCAGTTAGGGCCCAAAGTGCCTGTACTTGTCAGGAGAGATAAGGAGTGAGGAAAGTAGTCCCTTTTTGAAAGCGAAACAGAATTGCCAAAGGAAATATTTTCTCTTCTTCCCCCCTCCTTTCCCTCTTCAGTTGCCCCTGCCATTGCAAATCCCTATCCTCCCCCTTCCTTCCTCCACAGATGCAATGTCCAAAAAAAGAAAAGAAAGAAAAAGAGGAAAAAAAAAATTCGATTGGCATCTCTGATACAGGTCTACAACAATTGTCTTTTTTCTCTAGCAAGTGATGTAGAAAGGGAACGCAATTGGGAGAGGGGCGGGCGCCGAAGATTTTGGATTGCAGTGTTGACTACACCAGCCCACATCGTACCCACGAGCGCTGGGATCCAGCTACAGGAGGATTCACTGTCCCTGGTGGGTTGCTTAGCTAGGTGACAGGAATGGGTGCATATTTCCTATGCTATTTGAAGCTATTTCGTTTCCACCCATACAGATGTCATTTGGCTAGAAACAAAATCCATTTCCCTTCATATCCTTTTTTTTTTCCTTGATTTTGATTTATTGATGGATCATTTAGCGAATAAAGACAAGGATAGTCATGTGTTCATGACACAGAGTCAGAACTCAAAGGTTTTCTGGTTCCAACACCTGACAACAGGTCTATGGTCTTCAGCTTGCTCTAGCAACAGGTCTATGCCTCAGTTTCCACATCTCTAAACCAGCAGAATAATGCACAACTCTGTCAGTAGAGGGCTCTGAAGATGAGGTCCTCATCCTTTCTTGGGAGGTATTCTGGTGACTGATGCATTAGATAGCAGAGCCGGTTTCAGTAGATAACCCATTCTAATACATATAAATGAATAAATGTTTCTAATCAAGCAAATGTGGATAGCTATGACATTGCCACTGTACTCGTGCTGCAAATTTCCCTCATCCTAACCCAGTACTCTTACTGGAGGATACCTGATGTAAAAGAAACACTACTCTAATTCCAGATGACTTGCAGAGATCCTTTCCAACGTAATTTTTTCCAGAGACAAAATCTTCACAAGGATTCCTACTTCTGTAGACCACTTGATCCTGAGGAAGGACGTTAAGAGGACATTTCTTGTTCACACTGGAGTGAGACAATCTGAGAAAACTAGGGTCCTAATTTAGCATCTAAATAATTGACCTTACTATTTTAAAAAAGTCTTCCCTAAACCGGGAACACAAATGTATCTGATGTGCTGTCCAGCTATCTCCTCTTAAATTTTAAAAACAATTCAATAGGAATTAAGTATTAATAAATAGACCCCTTTTAGAATTATCCATATATGTTCAAGCACATTAGTAAATTTGGATTGTTTTCCACAGTCTTTTGAGTTTTTTTGAGCAGATATGGAAATTTGATGGAATTTATGTATCCAAATGCCTTAAATATCTTCACACTGCAGAAATAATGTTCTCGGTCATGGCAGGCATAATCAGCAAACTGGCTGAATTGAGATCAAAATAGCAACAAAGCCAAGGCCACTCTGGTTTTGAATTTGGACTACTATATCACATTGAAAAAAACTTGTATAGGAATCTTGGGCTGAACTCTGGGTGGTTGGCTGAAGTGATGGTGACTTCCATGTTATTTTAGCCATCATTCAGAGTAGCTGCAGTGTAACCTCTGGAATCTCTGGCATGTGGGACATTAAAGGACATGTTTATGGGCACTGCATGTTCTGAAAAAGTGCTTAAAGGTATGATGTTCAAGCAAAGTAGGCTCAGCTAGACTGTCTTTCACTGTTAGTTCCTGAGAACTTCATTGTGTTTTCCTGGTTCTTTAGTAAGAATTGCAGTGTTGCACGAGACAGTTGAGGGATCACATCCAGGCAGTTGACATAATGTCGCAACATGACTGTAAACCTAGAAACTAGCCAGAGGGAATAAAAAAGGGGAGGAGTTCCCCCCAGCCATCCCAAACAATCCTAAGATCTGGAAGATAGTTATGAAAAAACTGGCTTCCCAGGGAGTCCTGGACTTTGTTCCTGGAATAGCTGAACGTGCTTTTCCTATGTATTCTCCTCTCCACCTCACATTTGATCTGACCCATCTAGCCATTTCATAGTCCCAAAGAGGAAACAGAAAAGTTCAGGGAGGGC
Source organism: Pandion haliaetus (assembly GCA_013401275.1). Classification (NCBI taxonomy): domain Eukaryota; kingdom Metazoa; phylum Chordata; class Aves; order Accipitriformes; family Pandionidae; genus Pandion; species Pandion haliaetus. The sequence goes on along the minus strand of VYZV01005609.1, from coordinate 19,052 downwards.
AGAAAACAGCAACTTGCAACAGTATCCAGGCTTCATGTCTTGCTGAATCCATATTTAGTCTCAACATCTGCAGGGATGTTCAGCACAGACTTTTATTCCACTTTGCAGAGCAGCCATCTGATGGGGTGAGTACTGCTAATTTATCACCATAGGATTCACAGTGAAATGAGACTACAGAATGGACTATCTATGAATTGCTATTACACAAACAAATAATAAAAAAAGATAGGAGAAAACCAGTTTTATTCAATATAGAATAACTGAAGTCTTACCTTTGATCTTAATAATTAACAAACAGGAGTTGAGCCATCTGTTTCCAAAGTGTAACAAACCCAAATGCCATTTGAAATTTTTTTTTTTGAGATGGTACAAAAACAGTACAGGCAAAGCCATACCACCCTCATAAAACTGGCATCATATGTGTTTCCTTCATTGGGAGAACACTCATTACAATGCTGAGACACTCTGGAATTTCATTATGTGGAGATGGTGGCATAGTCAGCTGAAATTATTTTTAGCTCCTCTACAGCAGCTCAGTCACTGGCATTTGGATGAGCTTTAATTAACAACTTTCTCTCTGCTTCTGCAGTTCACTGAAGGGAAGGGTTGATGGTAAATGGAGCTGGAGATGATGACTGGCAGTTCTCAGAGGTCTTATATACAACATTAGTTTCCAAAATGATAAATACTCAAGACCACCCCACCACTTCTAACACATAAATAAAGTATCAAAAAGGGGGATGATCTTGTGTTGAAGGTATAGAATTAAGACTTCAGTGGCTCTTTCCTAGACTACCTATGCGACCTCAGGAAAGTAATTTAGGTCCAGTTATCTTCAAGTTTGAGATGTACTCTAAAATTGTTTACTGAGCCTCCTTCTATGTACAGTGGGGAAGACAGGAATCATGGGGTGGTAAAAGAGGTGGATGGGAGGATCTGTTCTGTAGAGATACCTGTCTCTGTCTACTTGAGGAGATGCTGGATAAAGAACTTGCAGTGTTGTTATGTGTTTGTGTGGCGCGGTTTTCTTTGGTAGTGGGGGAGGGAGCTGCAGAGGTGGCTCCTTTAAGAAGCTGCTAGAAGCTCCCCTGGCTCCAAGTCAGACCTGCCTCTGGCCCAGGCCAACCCCATCAGTGACGGTGGCAGCGCCTCTGGGAGAACAGATTTAAGAAGTGGAACTGGCAGTGAGTAGTGGGGTTGGAATGTGAGAGGAACCCCTCTGCAGATCCCGAGGTCAGTGAAGAAGGAGGGGGAGGAGGGGCGCCTGAGGAGGCTGATGGCCCTGCAGCCCGTGGGGAGACGGCAGGCTGTCCCCCTGCAGCCCATGGAGGTGAACGGTGGAGCGGAGGCTCCCGAAGATGGCCGTGACTCCATGGGAAAAACCGCGCTGGAGCAGTGTGTGACCGGAGAGCAGCCCGTGGAAAGGACCTGCGCCAGGGAAGTTCGGGAAGAACTGAAGCCCGCGGAAAGGACCCATGTTGGAGAAGTTGGTGAAGGACTGTCTCCCGTGGGAGGGACCCCACGGTGGAGCCGGGGACGAGTGAGGAATCTTCCCCCTGAGGAAAGGAGCGGCAGAGACGATGTGTGGCGAGCTGACTCAACCCCCATCCCCTGTTCCCCTGTGCCACCGACGGGAGGAGGGAGAGAGAACCGGGAATGGAGCTGAGCCAGGAAGGCGGGAGGGGTGGGGGAAGGTGTTCTGAAGTTTGGTTTCCCTTCCTAATACCCTTGTGTTTTGTTTTTGATTTGATTTGTAGTAAATGAAATTGATTTTGTTTCTTCCCCAAGTTGAGCCTGTCTTTTGCCCATGACCATAAGTGGGGAGTGAACCCTCCCAGTCCTTGTCTCGACCCACGAGCCTGCCTTTGGATTTTCTCCTCATCCCAACGTGGCCAGGGGAGGGGGTGGGGAGTGAGTGAGCGGCTGCATGGTGCTTTGTTACCAGCTGGGCTGAAACCGAAACCACGACAAGTGTACTCCCACAGTTACTTTAAATCATCGCTGGAGAGACCAGACACACAAAAGGGTTGCCCTGTCCCTGTTGCACTGTTCCCACTGCCTGCCTTGTGCTAGAGCAAGCTCTGCTGCAGATGCTTCATGACATGGTCTCCTTAGATAAGAACCTGAAAAATAGTGTATTTGTCCTGATCAGATTTCAGATGTGATTGCTGAACACTAGTGCCAGCACAAGAGGTGGGAGAGAGCTGGAACACCCCCCTTTTGGAGTCAACCAAACTTCCAGAGAGATTAAAGTAATGGCAGAACCTAGGTAGTTTTGCTCTATACCATCAATTTTTAGGTGGCTTATGGCATGTGAGATGAATCCCACGTGTAGACTTAGTCTATACTGGGCAGTGAAGCGCTGCCTTAGAGATCCCCAGATGAGCTCACCAAGGGCTGGGAAGCAGTACTATACTGCATTAAACATCTTGGTTCAGTCCAGGAAATAATGTAGCTGAAGTAGTACTTATTTCAAGTAGTGAAACCCTTATAGTAGTGCTATTTTTTTAATAATCTCTAACCCTAAATGACTAGACATCAAGCCATAGTCACTCAACAAGTTACAAAGGTTTCCAGACCCTTTGGCAGAAATCAGCAGTGAAGTTTCACATTAGAACTATGCAAAAGCTCTTGTTATAGCACACAATCAAGTGGTGTTTTGTTTCTTTAAGTTTTACTGGGAAATTGTAGGAGGAAATTAGAAGCTGATAACTACCAGGGAATTTTAGGAGGAAAGAAAATGAAAGCTGTGTTTGCACAGGTTTGTGCAGTTGGAAATAGCTGAGTTTCACATGCCTCTGGCTCTTACATTGGATTCCAGCTATTGCAGTTTACTACTTTTTCTTTTGGATTAAGAATAGATGTAGGACCTTTTCCACTAACTGCACAAAAAGAAAATATAAATTCTTCTTGTGACACAGTCCCATTCTTTACTCTTTTTTAACTTCTTCCAGTGACACGTCATTGCTTTGGTGTGCCTGTCTAGGGAGGAAGAGTCCTCTGCTTTCTTGGTAAGCGGAGCTGGGATTGTGTGTGACACATGAGCAGAAGAGGGCCGAAAAAAATGAAACGTGTGAAATTGCCTTCCAGTCCTGACCTGGAGGGGCTGTCTGTAGAGCGGAAAAGTCCACACGCACGATGTTCATTCATCTTCCGTGTTCACTGTATGAAGACTGTCATCAGGAGTGCCAGTCCATACCAGCTGAGTGATGTGCCATTTATCTGCTTGGAATTGAGTCTAACAAGTCATTTTATGTAGTCTAGGTCATCAGATAAACATGTGGTGAGAACAGCATTTAGTGTCTGTATCTTGGGTCAAATTTAAGCCAGCAACCTAAAGTAAAGCACTTGCTATCTCATTATAAATTCCCTTGAAGTCAAACAAGACCACTACAAGTCCCTTTGGTGCTCTCTCTGCTTTTAGAACTATATTCTGTTCTTATACTGGGTGAATTTAGGCACACTCTGGGCCTTTGATATGTATCTATTAATCAGATCTGTCATACCACATCATCTTTTGGATCAAGGCTAGAAGTGTGAGTTTTCCATTGACTGCACAAAAGGAAACGTTGATCCTTCTTATGACATAATCTTTTCTTCCCCTTTCTTAACTTTTTGACATAAAAAAACTTGTGAGTGATATCTTTTGCTTAGTCCTGTCTTTGAACCAGGTTACTTCTTCAACTGGCTGTACTGGATGACAGTGGTTAGCGGCCATTTCAGATGAAGCCCTGTCTGTTTCTTCTCTGGCAATGAAGGCTCAGAGTATAAAACTGAAGAGTTTTTGAACTCAGTCTGTCTATCCTCTTTCCCTTTTCTCTTCTCATAAAAGTGAATAAGAAATGCAACAGTTTCTTGTGCACAGTCATCTTTATAGTATTTCTGTCCTGAACCACCACACGGCACTGCTGCTCATTGTAGATGAAGTAGGATAGTCCAGTCTACAGGTAAGTGTTGCTAACTGGTTTGAAAAACAGTCTCATTATAGCCTGGCAATTATTTATTTTTCATTCTTGGTACTTTGTTTTTCCAAACATCAAAGTAATGAAAGGCAAGTTTATTTACAATTGTTCCCCCCCCCCCCCAAAAAAAAAAAAAAAACCAAAACAACCAAACTTCACAGATGCTGAAACTATTAGGTTGTTTAAAACCCATTGTTGTGAAAGACACCCTTGCCTTGCCACCAGATGAGGTGCATTTCTGCATTTTGGAGCAGCAAAGCCAAAGAAAGACTTGACGCATACTTGTGTTATTTCCCTATTTCTAGAGTTGAGTTTTGGGGAGCTGAATTATTCTATCCTTACTAGATCTTAACTTGGTCCCGAGCAATGGATAAGTGTCAGTCAATGGTAGAATCTCAATAGCCTCATTGCTGTATACTTTGGTATGACAGCATGATTGAAGGCAGCAATGACACACAGAAAATACTTTTTTAACACACCTTTAATGCACTTTCATTTCTTAAAGCTTGTGGAGCTCATCTAAGTATACAAGTGTAAGATTGGTCATTTCTGAGTTGGAAACAAAGGTTTGTCTAGCTGAACCCCAACTGGTCATCTCTGATGCTGACTAGGGGTGAATGAATATCTTAGGGAGAGCATAGCAATGGGGTGAGCATGCAGAGAGCACAATATGCTCTCCCAGCCTCCAATGAATTTTCGCTTTGGGCTGAACAAGATTTTTAACTTTATGTTTAATAGCTCTCCATGAATTTCTCTTCCAGGAACTTCTTCAGTCAACCCCTGTAGGCTTTTAGGATTCAAAGCACTCTGCAGCAAAACCAAAATATTCACTATTCAATTATATTCTGTGTGAGGAATCACCTCCGGTAGTAAAGCTGTGCTGGTAAATTATGCTGTAGGTGGTTGGGAGCACTTCTGTGTATCCACAGAGATATATACTTCTCCACTGACCGTCTCTTGATTTCTAGAGAATTAACACTTCTTCCACATGGATGCATCAATGCCAGGCATTTCTCTTACTCACTCCCTTCCACTTTCAATGCATAGTAAAAAAGGACATGGGTGGACAGATTCATGCTGTGGCTGCCTACCTGGACTATCTTGTTTTATGCATGAATTTCTACTTTATTCTGTTTCCTCTCAGGAAACATGGCTTCACACATAGGACTCCTCCTTCACAAAGAACAGAAAGACTTCATTTCTGTCAGGTGTCTGTCTCCAAACCTATGTCAGGCAATGAAGGTCTGTCTTTTGACTTTAGAAGGTCTTGAATAGGCTGTATATTCTAAATCCTAAGAGGGATTTGGGGCTGATATTCTCAGCATCAGTGCACCTTAAAATCAGTCTCCCCAGAATTCACCTTGTACATTGAGGTGTCTACATTTCCTGCTCAGCAACAGTTAATTCTGCTTGACTTCAGAAAACTTGGGAAAAGTTAAGTGGCTTAGGTAGGTACCCACTTAGTGGTAAAACATCTGAGCCAGCTCACTGGAAAAGCTGAGGGAAGTGGTTGGTATGAAACACTCTCTATGCCTTGGTTTTGGGGAATTCAGAGAAATAGGTGTCCAAGGCAAGAAACTTTCTTTTGGGCATAAGTCTCTAAATGAAACCTTTGGGCATGGATAGTAAGAGCAGTTTTCACACCTGCCAGGAGAAGAGCTGCCAACACTCATCTTTTACATAATGGCCCCGTGGTTACAGCACTGTCCTGGGAAGCTCAGAAGTGGAGTTGCAGGGCAGTTTTAGCCTGAGAAAGGTTTAAACCTGCTCTTCCCATACCCCTGCAGCATGCTTTAAGCAGATATATCTAAACCATGCAGGGTGGAGAGGAGGAACCTCTATCCTTTCTGTCGAAGACAGGCCATAGGCAACCACTTACAAAGCCACAAAGAAAGCAGACTTGAAGAAATGCATATTGTGGTTTACTGGGTAGGATTCTTAGCCAGGAAAGGAGAATAATGGATTCTGGGCTCTGCATTTCCAAACTGCTTGATACAGTCAGTTTTCAGCAGTTGTTTGCTAAATGACTAAGATAATCTAAGCTGTTCTTTATTAAGCTGGGCATCTCCTGATGAAAAAGGTGTACCTGCAGGAAGGTGTTCTGGCTGTTCAGCTAGCTGTTACCTAATGACTAAATACTTGCTACAGGACAATCTGGGAGCTGATATTTAATCAACTAATCATAACATGCAACAAAGTGGTTCAAAAATGGTTCAAAACTACACTAAATCTACCTTCAGGATTGCTGGTATTAGATCAAACCTATTATGGTCACACAATGCAAATAAATGGGTAGATTTCAGACTACAATTAAGACATGTAATCTTTGGTGTCTATAGTGTAAGTGGGCACATGACACTAATGTCTATGCTTATGTTCTAGTCAATGGAGATCTAGTCAATACAACCTGTAGAGCACAGAAAGCAATTCAGCTCATCCTTAAGTAGATACTTATCTCAGGTCAGCTGAACCACTGCCCAGTCTTTCCTGACTGCACACTAACTAGATCTCCAAGCTCACTTACTTGTTTTATTTTTTTGTGTGTGAATATGCTGCCAAAATATCCACCTGATTGATAGCTTCTTCTCATTGATTGCCCAGGTTATGAAAAGACTGAAATAGCTTTCTGCATAGAAGGTAGAGTATTTGTTAGAATTTCCTGGATCAGCTCAGAGGGAGAAATGCATTTTCCAACAGACCTATGGTGACATATCACCACTGAGAAAACACAGAAAACAGAAGTAATCAGGTTAGCATTCCACTTGTCAGCAGAATGAAGAAGGCCTATGCACTTCTTATAGCATCAAAATGAACCTAAAATGGCACATAGACATTGTCAGTAGATGTTTCATGCAGGTAAGAATCCCCACTCTTTGCACTAGAGAAGCTAAAGGTGAACAGAAACAATCAAATACCTATATACACCCAGTCCACACATAAATGCATACACATATTAGATATAAATTGCTTGTATCTGATTTTTAAATGCAGAACAGACATTGGACCACATTTTGAATAGTTTGGGTAAAATAAAATACTGATTAATGATTAACTAAATGAGCAGCATCTGTTCTTAAAACATGGAATCTTTGGAAGAAGAATAGTGATCAGGCAGTCAAAGCTTTCATGATAACATATGTGACAAAGGAAGAAGGTGTATCTGCATAGGTTGCAATGTCTAGCATTTCTTAGCTTTGGAGGGCTGCACATCAGTGGCTTTTCTAATGCTCTTTTAATGATTGTGTTCAAGCATGGATAGGCACTTATGCACGTGCATGTGGAATGGAACAGAATAGGCATAAATCAGTTTCTTTTCCCTTGCAGGTCATAAAAAACTCTGTAAACACACTACTGTTGTAAAGGCTCACAATTTGTGTTCCAGAAATATTGCGGGACCTATTTCCAACAATAATTTTCCACATATATTCAGAGGGATAACTCTAAACTCTAGCCATGGAAAATGTCATGTGCTCATTTCCAAAGTTAATAATCATTTTTTGTGGTTGGTATATGTCGTGGTTTTGGTTTCAGCCCAGCCAACAAAGCACCACGCAGCCGCTCACTCACCCCCCACCCCCGCGCCTGGCCACGTTGGGATGAGGAGAAAATCCAAAGGCAGGCTCGTGGGTCGAGACAAGGACTGGGAGGGATCACTCACCACTTATGGTCACGGGCAAAAGACAGGCTCGGCTCGGGGAAGAAACAAAATCAATTTCATTTACTACAAATCAAATAAAAAACAAAACACAAGGGTATTAGGAAGGGAAACCAAACTTCAGAACACCTTCCCTCCAGCCCTCCTGCCTTCCCGGCTCAGCTCCATTCCCGGTTGTCTCTCCCTCCTCCCCCGGCGGCGCAGCGGAACAGGGGATGGGGGTTGAGTCAGCTCGCCACACATCGTCTCTGCCGCTCCTTTCCTCAGGGGGAAGATTCCTCACTCGTCCCCGGCTCCACCATGGGGTCCCTCCCACGGGAGACAGTCCTTCACCAACTTCTCCAATGTGGGTCCTTTCCGCGGGCTTCAGTTCTTCCCGAACTTCCCTGGCGCGGGTCCTTTCCGCGGGCTGCTCTCCAGTCACACACTGCTCCAGCGCGGTTTTTCCCATGGAGTCACGGCCATCTTCGGGAGCCTCTACTCCACCGTTCACCTCCATGGGCTGCAGGGGGACAGCCTGCCTTCTCCCCACGGGCTGCAGGGCCATCAGCCTCCTCAGGCGCCCCTCCTCCCCCTCCTTCTTCACTGACCTCGGTATCTGCAGAGGGGTTCCTCTCACATTCCAATCCCCCCACTCACTGCTGGTTCCCCTTCTTAAATCTGTTCTCCCAGAGGTGCTGCCACTGTCACTGATGGGGTTGGCCTGGGCCAGAGGCAGGTCCGACTTGAAGCCGGGGGAGCTTCTAGCACTTTCTCACAGGAGCCACCTCTGCACCTCCCTCCCCGCTACCAAAAAACAACCCCGCGCCACACAAACCCATAACAGTATATGACAAAAAGTTTGCGGTATGTGGGCATAAAAAACCTGTCCCATTTTCCCCTCTTCGTGAAGTAAACTTATAGTACAATGGATGATAGAACTGTACATTTGTTTCTTTTTCAGTTTAGTTCCCCCTGAAGTATTGCTCATGAGGGCTAGAGAGCACAGTTGGAAAAAAAAAACCAAAACCAAAACAAACCCAAAAGGAAGAATCCCTCACTGTGAACTCTTGCTTTTCATTTGGTAAAAAATCTAAATCAAATATGAACGACAAAGTAGGGCATTTTTGGCAGAAATTGAACAAAATTGGAAGCCTTAAAATGTTGAATATGGAAATAATTTATTTCATAACAAAGGAATGATGTGATTATCACAACAGCCTTATTGAAATTAAGTATGAGTTTTATAATGAAGTCATTGACCCAGCATCAATAAATACCTTTACAATTAACAGGAATGTAATAACATTCAAACTCACTTCTGTTTTCTTATCACCTAGCACCATATTCACAATTGTGCCTCCCCAGGATCTACTATCTAACTGAACACAACAAATGCAGTAACAGAATGAAATAGAATAGAAAATATATTTCAAAGTTAAGTGCAGTAGGCCAGGCTTACAAATTTATTTACTGTTTCTTTTACATGTAGTTGCCAATTTTTAAGGAATTTTGGTTGAAATCTGTTGGAAAAAATATACTTACAGTCTGTTTAAATTGTAACGAGATAATTTAAGATCAATCTAAAAGAATATTTATTTCAAACTGATACAGCATTATTATTATAGAGAATGTTACAAAATTTCACTTGAATCTTTTAAACTTAAGAATCTTTTAAACTTTTTTAGTTTTGTAATAGGAAAAATTTGGCATTAGCTGCTATTGTTATTAATGACAGCATATGATTTTTATTGACTGGTATCAAAGAATTGTGTAATGAATTAATCTGATGAAAAAAATCTAAAGTTGCACACCTAAATCAACTGAAATTTCACAGGATCAGAATGTTTGAGGTTGGAAAGGACCTCTGGAGGTCATGTGGTCCAACCCCTCTGCTCAAGCAGGGCCACCTAGAGCCAGTTGCCCATGTCTGTGTCTAGACATTTTTTAATATCTCTAAGGAGGGATATTCTACAAGCTACCTGGGCAAATTTGCTCTGCTTTAAGAAATTTTGCCACTGGAAGTGTGTTGTTTAACACCATGGGATAAAAAGTAACTAAAGTAGCAGTACCAGCAAAGCTGTGGATATAATGTTAAAATAAAATAGAATAAAAAAATCCTTTAACTAATACAGGTACTGCTTTGTGGAGAAAGAATTGTTCAATCTATATCAGATAAAAGAGTTTTTTTATTTAGTACAGGATGTTTCTTCTCTAATAAGGTTTGTTAATATAGTTTTATGACTGTAAATATGCTAAAGGCAGACAGCACCAATTTAAATGGGAGAAGGTAGGCAGCTGCAAAGGAATTTCAGCACACAAGGACACCTTCCACAAGAAGAAACTTCTGGAGAGAGAACTGGAGAAGTCTCCTTCTTCTGGACTACACAGAGAAAGATGTTTTGACATAGGCACAGCCACTGTATGGGCTTGGATCTCTAAGTCACAAAGCTCATTACAGCGAAGGTCAGCAACAAATGATCTCGACCCAAATTGATTCTTTTGCCTTCATTGTGTAATAATTTCCTGTACAGGGATTCTCATGCCCAAAACAGCTTTTAACCACTTTTTCAGTTATTTTGGCATGAGTTTATGTGTAGAGGCAGAGAAGCCACTCCTGCTGTCTGAGGAGGGATAGGAAAATGTTGAAATAAGCACAATGGGATGAGCAAGGTAGCCTTGCTGGGATTTATGTGTGTATAAGGATGTGTTTGCAAAAATGTGAACTGCTATCTCCTTTTGCAATGCTGAGCATCCTAACACATCAGCCAGCTTTGGTGCTGCTGTTACACTACCTGGACTGGGCTGCGAGCAGTTGCAGGCTCTGCAAACTGGGTAGCAGCACACCTCTTTGGCCGTGATGAAGCTTACAGTGTCACGGCAAAGCAGAAGAGATGGGTTTCCTTCAGTTATGTCATATGCTTGCGGGGATTTAGCAGCAGCAGAGAAATAGAGCTGCTCTATTCTTAGTGCTAGCAGGACAGGTGACACAGCCACTAAAATGCTGTCATTTCTGTCACTAGCTGGTACCGCAGGCAACAGATACAACAGAGACCAAGAACTAACTTGGCAGGGGAAAGGATCTTCCTTTCTGCAAGGGCCCTGCAGCCCTCCCCTTCCACAGGCCATGGCTGGGAGCACGCCGTGACGGGTGCTCATGGGGCAGCTTCCCCCTGCCCCATGGGTTTGCCTCTGGGGAGGGAAACTCACACCGTGTGTTGGCAGGGTGTCTGGGCAGAGAGTGGGATTGGCAGCTTGTCTGGCAGGGCCAGGCAGAAAGAGCACCTGCCTGCAAGGCAGCCCAGGTCCTACTGCTGCCTGTCCTCCTCCCTGGGCATTTGCTCCAGTTCATATTCCACCTGGCTTTGGCTATTTCACGAGCCATCCCTTATTTTTCCCCTTGTGGATATGAAGCAACAAAAGGCATAATTTAAGCATTAAAAAATTCAGAAGAAGTGTTGTTTAAAAAAAAAAGTAGGGACAAACTTCAGTAGTTTGGAGACAAACAGTCGTGTTCAGATCTGCTCCCTGAAATCACAGGATAATTTCCGTGAGGCGCTCCCTGTGCATTGTTCTTGCAATTTTACATTCACCTGTAAGGATGTGACTGTTCACATCTGACTTTTATCTCTCCAGTGTAGTTAGCCCCACCTGACTTAGTCAACTAGACTCCCTTTGCAGTCAAAGAGAAGAAATTGATGTTTGAGAGTCTGGTTCCACCCATCCTAAAGTATAACCTAAACCAGGTCAAACAAGCTATATCTTAAAAGTCCCTGGCTTTACTTTGTTGTAACTAGGGTTAAACTCAGTTGCCTACACATGGCCATGTAGTGCAAGGTACACAAGTTGACCTCAGGTTGCCTCTACAAAGGCACTTCGATCCTGTGTCACACTCAGCTTCATTTCTTGGATGTTTTAGGACATTCTAATAGTAATAAGCATCCAAGCATCAGAAAAGGCATTAAACACTTTGTAGAGCCCAGTGAGTTACTTAGTTGGCTAAATGTAGGTATCTAAATACCTTTCCAGCTACCTTTTTCTTTTGATTGTATTGACTGGGGTATGGGTCAGTGACCAAAGTGTAAGTGTCTGATGCCATTTGATAAGCCCTTGGCTATCTTGCCTGGACTCCAGGTGTAACTCCCATGTCATATCTTCCAGCATATTTCTTGGATACCATAGACAGTCACAAATGCCACTAAACATACATTTAGATAACTGAATTAACATATTAGATGTCATGGAGGTGGTCTAACTGGTGATGAAGTAGATGGTAATGATGACACATGCAAAACTCATAAATTAAAATACATTAACTTAAGATCCTGGACTACCGTAATTTGTTTAAGAGTTGTGAGACATTTGGAACTATAATTGATGTTAAATCCTGTTTTCTTTTCCCTTTTTCTTTTTTTAAAATAATTCTGCAGTGTGATGTTAGGTCATGTTTTCAAACTTTTTTCAGAGCCTACAAAAGTTTTTTTTTTTTTAAATTATGTTTCCTGAAAGAGATGGAGTTGCCTGATCTTTTCAGTAAAGATCTCAAGCTTCACCAAAAAAACCTCAGTGTTGAGAAAGCCAGTCATGAAGAATGGGTTGCAGGTAACTAGGCATTTGTGAATGAAATATGATGACTTTTAGTGCTTTTTCAGAGCTTCCTATCAAATGCTAAACCTCCAATGGATCCCTTTCCAGATAAAAGCCCTGAGAGTCCATACCTCCCCCACCCCCCCTCATTTGTAAAGTAAAACTTCTGATTTTTTCCTGGTTCTTTTCTCTTTCTGCATGAAGAAAAGAGGGATGTATTTTTTTTTCTAGCAGCTCTAGCATTTTGGGATTTTACAAGAAACTGTATTACCTGATACAATTCATTTTAGATTTCCCTTCAGGTGTTAGGTTTTTCAGTGAGTCAGAAATTTTCTGAGGAAGGTGTATGTCATTGCTAAAATACAAAAGGTCAGATCTGCCCCTGATCTTTCAGCATTGCACAACCAAGGTTTTGAATGTTGATCTACCTTTTAGTCGCACAAGGCCCTGAAACACCATTTTTTTGCAGACACAGTTGGAAATGAATAAAAACATATATTAAAAAAGCACAGACACACCACATCTGTCATGAACAACTTCCCTTTAAAAGAAAATTGCAATGGAGGAATAGAGTTGAGGGGTAGGAAGGAAGGAGAAGAAACCGAATTAATGGTGTTATTCACAGTACCTGAAGTAAAGCTGCTGTCTGGAGTCAAAGCCAAGATGCTTCTGCAACCTCCTCTAGTCAAGAGATACAACTCCAAAGGAAGATTCACACCAGAACTCTAATGCAGGAACTTTGAGTCAACTATGGAAGGGCTTCTTTCTGTTCACTGATTATATAAGGAGCCGAAGAGAACAGCATTTTGACTTTGGCGCCTTAGGGTCATGTAACTTACACATTTCAGACATTTTTGGATTTAAATGTCTAGGTAGATTCAGCTCATGTGAGCTTACACTCTGTAGTGTAAATGTCTATATTCAGCAGCTGTGTGGTGCTTAGTTGCTGGCTGGGGTTAAACCACAACAATCCTCTAGACATCGTTTATAACCAGTGGACAGAAAGCCATTTCTGGGGAATGGTTTAGCCAGTTTTACAACCTCATCTTTAGTTGAAATAAACTATAGAATCAATTCATCCTTATCTATTTCTAAGCAACTTCTGCCCCAGCCCAGTCTGTGTGTCTTTAAATGTTGGGCTACTGACCCTAAAAATACCCCTTATGGGTAAATAAGAAATTGTAGCCCCAGAAAGACTGTGCAGAGTGTCATCTCTTCTCGCAAAAACTTTCAGATCTTCTTCAGCTTAACCTAGGAGAAAAATTAGGAATTAGGCGGTGGAGAGAGATGAAAAGGATGCAAGGAATTTCCAGATTCCAAAATAGTGTTGTTTTTCCAATAAATTATTTTCTCCAGCCAGGTTATACCAATTTGTAGCCACAGCTTCAGTCTATTATCTTGGATGCTGTATGGCTTTGCTATAACTGCTCTCCCTTGTCCAGTTTGTCAGCTGATTGATACACAAAATTGTCCAGTTAGAGATCAATTTAGTCAGTATAACTCCAGAAGAGTTCTCTCTTCTTTCTCCTTTTTCTCTCATCTAAGTTTCAAATTCACGTGCCCTATTTTTATACCAGCATTTTCATACAGGTGGTTTTTGTTCACCAGCTTAGATCCAAACTATAGGATGGACATAACAACTGGCAAAACACGGCTGGAATACCCTGTGTAGGAGATCCAAGTCATCCTGGTCAATCTGATTCTTGAGAAAAGAAGAGTCAGATGACCATTGCCAGCTTCTACCTGTTGGAACTGTAGGAAAAGTTACCACTGTCTGCTGCCTTGAAAAGAAACTGAGTGACTGTAGTAAACTGATATGTTGTTCTGGAAATTAAGCCACCATTCACTCTCCTGAAACTGAGAAAACCAGACTTTTCTGGTTCCAGGCAATGGAAGAAACAGCTGGTTTGGCATTGCTTCTGTAATATTGGCAAGCCTGTTCTGCAGGCTGTTTGCACCTACCATCAATAAATGGCTAAGTGAAACTGCAAGCCATCTGTCTCTGATGTGACTCTGAACCCTGTAGAACATCTCTTCAGTGATGGTAACCATTAGGCATCCCCTTAGACTTCAGAGGAGATGGTCCATCTGGGTGCAAGGTGCAAGTTTTCTCCAGTCATACTTGTAGATTGCACAGAACAGAAGTTGTAAACACAAATATTTTATTGTCACAGATATTTTAAAACCTTGGAGGGGGAAGGCAATTCTGAAAATTCCTCCTTAACCAGTTTCCTTGAGTCCTGAAACACATGGCACTGTGCCTCCTGTTCCCAAGTGACACCTGCATTCAATAAATCGGAAAGTTCTCAATAAAAATTTGTTCATCATTTTCTGTTACGACTGTTTTCTGGGAAACTGTCAGACTTAAAGCAGTTGTTTAGGCTCCCATGGAAGAATCGTAATGAGAAACAAACTCGGTAACAGTGGGTTTCTGTGTTTATTTAAACAAACTCTAGTTATCTTTAATGAGTGAAAAGGCTACAAAGAACTGTCCAATATGGGTCCTCATATTTTAACAACACTCCATTTTCCAGGATTGTCTGGGCTGTGAATATTTTCATACAAGCATGCAGAGATGCCATGATGAGAATTTGACTTCAGAGAAGCCAGGACACTAACTTGGTTTTTTAACAACTATGCAAAGGAAATCACCAGACTACAGAATAGCTACTGCTTGGGGTTTTGGTTTGTTGTTGCTTTTCCTTCATGGTTGGTTTTGTTTTTTTGGTTTTTTTTTTTAATGAGATTTATGCAATCATGTCAACATTTTCCACAGACCAAACATCTGAGGGATTTCTTATTTGAAGCCCTGGCACCAGTTGGTGGTCGAAACTTGGATCTTTCCCCCCCGCCCCCATGCCACAAACCTGCAGATGCCAAATCTGGCATTTGCATCCATGACAAGTGTGCTGCCTTGCCAGCTTGTTTCACTGAAATTGGCTCCTGCTGGGAGGATCTGCTCACAAACTTGTTATGCTGGCACCTGACCATTTTTGGGTACTATCTTTAACACGGCACATCTGTTGTAGGCACACATACTCTTTAGCTGGCTCAAAGCACCACGTGATGGACTGTCCTATTTTATGGAAGTTATCCAACCTTGACACACTCTTGGGTACACAGCTCAGCAATTCCACAGTCTTGGTTACACTTGACAACCCAGGCTGACATTAGCAATCTTGTCTCATTTCCCCCCCTTTCACGAGGAGTAATCACAGTTGCCTTCCTCATCCGTATGGCTAAAACACAAGGCTAAGTCATATGGTTGTCGAGTTTGAGACATATTGGGTTTGTTTGACAACTCCTTTTTTCAAGGCTCTCTAAATAGTGCAGAAAATTCCACTGCAATTAATTTTGAAAATGTTAAGTGTTTATTAACTGTGAAAGCTCTGAAAGGAAAGCAAAAATAAATGGTTGTCAGGATTCCATTTATTTAAGCTACTATAATTTCCTTAAAAATGGAAACAAGATCAGCAGCTGTAGAAAGGCTGAGACATCCTTTAATTTCACCCTTGATTGTATCTGATTCATATTATGAGAATTTGGGAAGCTTGACCAATTTATATTCACTATTCTTTGGCAAGGGGTCTTGATGACAGGGATTATTGATGTTAAAATTACTACTGCTTCTTCAGCAAAACTTGAAGCTCTAGAGGAGAGATCAGTAAGACACTCATGTATTTCAATCAGACTGAGGCCAAGAGAAAGATGAGGGAGACTGGGTCCACTAGTGCTGCAGAAACTTCTGATCCTGCAACAGGAGAACAACCAGACAGCTATTTAAACCATCCTCTGTGTCTATGCTCCATTCAGACCACAGCTCCACCCAGATCTCGTCATACAAATACATACTGACAATTTCAGTACTTATTAATTATGTAAATTCTGAAAGGCAAGGGAAAAAAAAAAAAGATTGTCAGGAATCTATTCATTTAAGTGAAGCACTTCCAACCCCCC
>VYZV01005606.1:18591-38391 GCA_013401275.1 Pandion haliaetus | reverse complement strand
GGGGCCTGGCAGGGTGGGGGGACGGGCAGCGCCATCTTGAGTGCTGGCAGGGCGCTGGTGAGGGAAGCGCGGCGCCATGGTCGCCCCTCGGTGGGGCACTGGTGCCACCTCCGGCCCTACCGTGGTCAGGACAGTCTCTCCTGACAAACGTCGCTTCATACCTATTCCCGTTGTCTCCCAACGACTCCACCGCGGCTGTTGGGAGTGAGTAGAAAGTAGGTTTTTAGATTTGTTCGTGGCCAAAGGCAAATTCAGCAGGGCCACAGCTGCCCAGGCCGGGGGCTCCTCAGGCCAGGGGCTTGGAGCTGCTGTCCCCTCCGCTCACTCAGGAGAGTGGGGAAGGCATCAGCAGGGTGATGTCCCCCCAGGTCATCCCCAAATGCCCCGGTGAACCTCTCTGTGGTAGAGCCAGGCCTTTGGCTGCCTCCTCGTTGCCTCACCCTTGGCAGTGGCCAGGTAATCATGCTCGGCCTTTGGTTTACTGCCTTCTCCTGGTGCTGGCTGCAACGATGCCCTTGGCTGGAGCAGCGCTACCTGAATCCAGCCCTTTCCATGTCTCTCGGGACTCAGCTGAGGGCGGCTGTCCTTGCATCACCCCAAAAGCCTGCTGTAAATGTAGAAGTGATAAGAGCAGTCAGCTGTCTGGGAGGGGAGAGGAGGGAGGAGGATGTTGCGTGGGGAAAGTTGAGGGTCCCTGTCCCTCAACCTGCAGAGCCCTGTGCTGGTCAGAGCTTCCCCCTGGACTAACCGGTCTTGACAGCAAGGTAAGGAGTAGAGCCAGCCTATAGACGAGGCATAGAGAATCAGAGCTCACCTAGCAGGATTTGCAGAGACCTTGCGTGGGGCATGGGAACTGCTGAATAATGGAAATAATGGTATGGGGAAAGACTTTGTTGTTTTCTAAAGTAGGGCTGGAGGAATTACTGGCAGCAAAATAGTGCCCAGAGCTGCAGTGTCCAGGTAGTTTCCCAGTCCAGCATGGTGTTTGCTGTCAGTCAGACCTAGCTTGAACCCAGGGCTGCAGGCACCGACACTTAAAGGAGAGGGATTCTGCCTGTTTGCTTAGATATTAAAATGAGCCTGCCGTAACTTCCTGAAGACACAGTACCACCCAGCATAGGTCCTGCTTTGCTGTTAGCTCAGTAATACAGTGCAGGGCTGAGATTAGCAGCACTGAAAAGGATGTGAGGACGGCTCCTGTCTTTTAAGGGAAGTTTAAACAGCTAGAAAAAAGTCCTGTCTTCCCTTCTTTCTGTCTGGGCCCTTTGAAATCTCTTCATACCAGTTCCCTAGATTAATCCAGCAGCCAGGATTAATCTGTAGGAAAAATATCCCTTTCAAGTCACTACAGTGGTATTTCAATCTGAAGCAGCAATGATGTACCATTTTAAATTAACTGCAGGTAGTAAAGGTCGCTCTGCCCTCCTGCAGCCAGACCCTGGAATAACACGAACACGTGCTTCAAATTGGAGTCTGTCAAAGGTGCCTAAAGGGGGCAGGCAGGATCCCATGGACATCGACAGGAGCCCAAAACTTCTCATGGCTCCATTGTACTTGTATAAGTGTAATGCAGTTAGAAACCTCTGTTTTATCCCTGAACAACTTCCCCCCTTGACTCCTGAGTGGGGTGGACAGGGGATAGAGAAAGCCAGCTGCGTTGCTGGGCTCTTCAGAAGGAATTAAGAAGGCTTTCAGAGATCAGCTAGCCCAACTGTGATGCTGGGCTTCACAGCAGGCACACAGGAGCTGCTGAGCGCTGGTGTCACCTCTCAAAAATGGGGTCTGGAGCCCCTGAAAGTGGGGTCAGCAGTTTTATGGACAAAAACAGTGGTTTGCTGCAGATACTGTGCTTGTTTCTGTAACAAAAGGTCAAAATCCAGGCAGTGTGGGGAGCAGAAGGGATCAGGCAGATCCTCAGCACAGGCCGGTGGGAACTGACACCCAGGTCACTTATTTCAGAAGGCCAAACCCTCCTGCCCCAGCAGGTTGCAGACCTTGACCTGGCACCCGTCCTGCTGGGACAGGTCTCAGCGTGGGGGCAGCAGGATGACCACCTCCCTGCAGGACAAGTCTTGCTTCTCTTTGGCTTTGTTAGCAGCAAGGAGGTTTGTGCAGTGCCATATCTCAGAAAGATGCAGGTTTGAGGGATCTGTATAGAAGGCCTGGAAAAATGATGTTTTATATTGTATTTATTTAACCAATGTTTAACCTGTATTTTCACTTCAAATCCAGCTGAAAAGCTAAAACTGCAAATTTTCTTGGGGAATGTATAGTCTGAACAAAATGTGTGTTTGGAAACATCAAAGTGGTGTTGCTCTGAAAGGATAAATCCCAGTTCCTTTTCCCAATCCTGAGCTGGGTGTCAGAAACCATTTCATAGTCAAACAGACAGAGAAAGCAGCATTTGCATCCCAGTTTCAGAAGGACTGATGCCCACTCCAGGATATGACACTGAGATAGATGAGCTCTCAGTGGTGTAAATTGGGGTAGCCCCATGAAACACCACAATACCAGGGATGGCTCAAGTGCCTGGGACTTTGCTCCTGAATCCCCTTGGCTTCTGTGTCATCCCTGTTCCCTCTGCTCACCCCGGCCAGCTGTGCTCGGCTGGGCAGGCACTGCTGCTCTCCCCCTCGGACTGAGCCCTGAATCCTCTTTCCTCCCTGGCAGGGACTTTTACTAAACTTTTCCCTTCTCTGTATTTTTGCTGAAGTCTCATAATGCCCCCCTTCTTTGCCCAGTGCTAAATATGAGCTGATTACTCAGTTCCAAGAAACCTGATCTTTATGGCCAAGCGTAATAAACAGTACCCAGACATGTGAGACAGCGCAGTAACAGCTATTTCTGGCCAGTAGATTTGTTCCCTCATATATTGGCTGCTCCAAGCTCCCTCAGAGGAGCTGAGGTCACTGCTGAGTTTCAGACTGGAGTTTCAAACTGGAATTTGGGAACATTCAAAAGCTGGATTTTTGTTGTTTTTTACCCTTTCACCTGCACTCCGAACTGGTCACTCCAAAAGGCAGCTGGCCCTACTGGTTACCCAGCAGTACCTCATCGTGCCCAAGGGGTTGAGGGGGAAATGCACACCCTTTTCTATACGGTCCTGCAGTGCTGGGGCTCATCTCACCTCACTGCTGTGTGGAAACCTCCATCGGAGCTGCTAGGACTCGATTCACCGCATCTGGCATGCGCTTGAGTCAGGCAAAACACACCCTGCGATCACAGCCTCACTCTGCCTGGAGTCTGTGTCGCCTCAGACAGTGGAGCTGTC
The DNA here is from genome assembly GCA_013401275.1 of Pandion haliaetus. Classification (NCBI taxonomy): domain Eukaryota; kingdom Metazoa; phylum Chordata; class Aves; order Accipitriformes; family Pandionidae; genus Pandion; species Pandion haliaetus. The sequence goes on along the minus strand of VYZV01005606.1, from coordinate 35,120 downwards.
AGCGTGGCCAAGCACAGCCCCACACCCCAGGAACCAGTGGGTTCACCCACTTTCCCAAGGCAACCACCCAAAATCCCCAGTCCTTTTTTAACACAGCGAAGGTGCTGGTACTGGCTGAGAGTTGAGGATCCCCTCTCGCAGTCATGGCCCTTGATGCCTTTCACGTGGCTCTGAGGTGTGCGGGGCTTGGCAGGCACTTTCCATCCTTCCCTTGGCCTGACCCAAAGAGTGTATGAGTCAGTAGGAGTCTTTCCTTTGCTTAATTGAATGTCTTAAATAAGAGCAGAAGAATACCTGTACCCCTGCTACAAGGCTCCTCACCTCTCCTTTCTCAGCAGGTCCTGTTCTGATTCTGCCAGATGGCACCCAAAAAGAAAACCACCAGGAAGCCCAAGGTGGATAAAGAGGATGCATCCATCACCCCAGTGACGGTGGAAGACACTTTGCTAGATGTTGAACACCTCAATCACTTGAATGGTTTGTACGACAGTGGCTCCAACGGCTTCCACTGCACGGCCACAGAGGTTGAAGCGTCGGACCATGGAGCCAGCCTTCTGGAGGGGATGAACCAGATGCGCCAGAAGCGGTTCCTCTGCGATCTCACCATTGCCACCAAAACAAAGTCCTTCGATGTGCATAAACTCGTCCTGGCTTCCTGCAGCGAGTACTTCCACCGCCTGCTGCAGAGAGACCCTCAACTGCACCAGGTGGAGGTCCACGATGTCTCCCCACTGGGCATGACCACTGTCATCACCTACGCCTACACGGGGAAGCTGAGCCTCTCGCTGTACACCATCGGCAGCACCATCGCCGCAGCCACTCAGCTGCAGGTGCCGGCACTGCTGAACATGTGCAGCGACTTCCTCATTCGGGAGATGGCCGTGGAGAACTGCGTGTACATTGCCAACATCTCAGCCACCTACAGCCTCAACCAGGTGAAAGACGCCACCCGGAAATTCATCCGGGAAAACTTCCTGGAGTTCTCCAAGACTGACCAGTTCATGAAACTCCCCTTCGATCAGATCAATGAGCTGCTGATGGATGATGGCCTGCAGATACCCAGTGAGGTTGCAGCCTTCCAGATCGCTGTCAAGTGGCTGGAGTTTGACCCAAAACGGGTCCGATATGCTGCTGACCTCCTGAGCAACATTCGATTCGGCACAATCTCAGCTCCGGACTTGGTCAACCATGTGCAACCTGTGCCACGCATGATGCAAGACCCACAGTGCCACAAGCTCCTTGTGGATGCTATGAATTACCACCTGCTCCCCCACCAGCAAAACAGCCTTCAGTCACGGAGAACCAGGATTCGGGGAGGCCAGAGGGTGCTTGTCACAGTTGGGGGTCGTCCAGCTTTGACCGAGAAGGCTCTTAGCAGGGAGATCAGCTACAGGGATGCAGAGGGAAACTGGAACAAGCTGACAGAGATGCCAGCAAAAAGTTTTAACCAGTGCGTGGTGGTGATGGATGGATTTATCTACATCGCGGGTGGTGAAGACCAAAATGATGCCAGGAACCAGGCCAAGCATGCAGTCAGTAGCCTGAGCAGGTAAGACAGGCTCCACCTGGCCACACAGACCCTGGGGAGGGGATCAGAGCTGTGCCATCTTTGCCTGTGCCCCAGCATCCCCCATGGGGTGAGGGACGAGCGCGTCAGAAAGGTTCCTCTCTACTATCAGTAATGAGGAGGTAGGTCTGGCCTCTGGCATAATGCTGCCAGGGAGGGACAAACGCAGTGAGGCCCAGCACAGGGTGCTGGACTGTGAGACACAAGACCTGGAAAGCACTTCCAGGCATTTGGTCTGCGTGACCCTGGCCTGGGCTTCCCCTGGGGACTTTGGTGCCTGGGCTGTGCTGCCCACATCCTCCGGCAGCACACAGCACCAGTGCAGGATGAGGGCAAGGCAGGGTCTCTTCAAAGCTGCGAAGCTCCTGGAGAAATGGGAGCCCTTGTTATTTAGCAGTAACCCATTTTGTCACTCTGGGGAGCTCCCCTTTTCACTTGCTGGCTGTTCCTCCTGTGTTCGACCGGCCTCTGGTTTGCCTGGATTCAGTTTAAGGTAGATTTACTGTCTGTAGGATTCCTGTTGCCCTTCAGGCTTTCTTCTCTCCGCCTCCATTTCTCTCTTCATTATTTAAGTAACAAGGTTTGTTAAGTAACAAGGTTTGTTTCCTAAATCCCCATAAACCCATCACTGGATCGCCAAGGGATTACTGTTCAAAGAAAGGAGGAGTAACCATAGCAACCTGACATGCAGTATTTTGTTTGTAACCTAAACCTGAACTTCCTAGCGGCTCTGCCCCCAGCTTGGCTCAGCCACTTGAGACTCCATGTGCAACATCGTCGGTGCTGCTTGAGGCCAGCCCTTCATGGCCCCCGATCATCACCCCTCGGTTAGGAGCCATCACTGGGCTCTTTCTCCTGCATGGAGTGAGGTTTCAAGGATCCACTGGCAGATCTCCTTTCTATTTCTGGCCAGTAGCTTATCCACCTTTTCCAGCCTGGCCTTAGTCCCCGTGGCATTGCTCTGGGGACACAGCCGTTCCAGTTCCCTCTGCCACCTCGTGGGCACACAAGGAGCCGGCTTCTTATCATGTGCCTGGCTTTGGCCTGGCAGGGTGGGCAGGGAAGACCTGTCCCTTGGTCCTCTTCTGCCTGCCAACACCCAACAGAGGGGACAGTGACAGTGCTTGGAGACACCTCAGATTGGTAGCACTCACCATTTCCAAGCCAGGCTGGAACTTGTGGTGGCAGAAGCAACGCTGGGCCATCCCAAGGGCTAGAGCGGCATCAACCCCAGCAGTCACAGGTAGGATCCAGGCCTGTGCAGTGCCATCGTCTCGATCTGCACTGCCTGTCCAGGTACTTTTTTACTGCTGGAGAAGACAGAGATGCTCTTCCAGAGCACGAGTTTGTCTCCTCCAAAGGCAGGTATTTGGCAGGCCCCTCTTCTCCCCGCAGCTCTGATGCTAGTCCTGGACAGACAGATCTGCCCTTCGTCCCCCAGGTATGATCCACGCTTCAACACCTGGCTGCATCTGACCAGCATGCAGCACAGGAGGACACACTTCAGCCTAAGCACCTGCAGTGGGCTCCTCTACGCTGTCGGAGGGCGCAACGCTGAGGGTGCGTTGGCATCTGTCGAGTGCTACGTCCCCACCACCAACAGCTGGCAGAGCAAGGCAAGCCTGGAGACGCCCCGCTGCTGCCATGCCACCACCGTCATCGACGGCAAGCTCCTGGTCACAGGTGGCTACATCAGCCATGCCTATTCCCGCACTGTGTGCTGCTACGACCCCAGCACCGACACCTGGAGGGAGCAGGCAAGGCTCAGCACCCCCCGGGGCTGGCACTGCGCAGCCACCGTGGCCGACCGAGCGTATGTGCTGGGTGGGAGCCAGCTGGGTCCCCAGGGCGAACGGGTGGACGTGATGCCCGTGGAGTGCTACAGCCCACTCACAGGGCAGTGGAGTTATGTGGCACCCCTGCTCACGGGGGTCAGCACGGCCGGGGTGGCTCTGCTGGAGGGGCGCTTGTGCCTGGTGGGTGGCTGGAACGAGAGCGGGAAGCGGTATCAGAAATGTGTGCAGTGCTACAACCCTGACCTCAATGAGTGGACCGAGGACGAGGACCTCCCTGAGGCCACTGTAGGTGTCTCATGCTGCACTATCATCCTCCCACGCTCCATGAGCTCCAGGTCCCGGGCCAGCTCTGTGGCCTCAGCAGCAGCCAGCACGTAAAGAGCCCTGAGTGTCACGTAGCTTATGCCAGCAGCTAGGGAAGGAGACGAGCTCAGGAGTGCAGGGTAGCTGGATGGGGAGGCACGCTGATGTTTGGAGTCACTGCAAAGTCCCACACACTCTTGTTCCACCACGGCCAAGTTTTGGGCTCTAGGAAAGTGTCTTCTGAGCTGCCTGCATCTCCATCCCACGGCTTAAGCAGGGATTGCTCAAGCTGGGCAGACACAGAAGCAAGCAGGACAGAACAGCTTTTCTCCTCAGCCTGCAGCACTGTATCGCAGCGCGGATTAGAAAAAAATGGAAAAAAGGAAGAAAAACAAACTAGAATAACACAGGAGAAATCCTACTGTAGGAATAGTATTGCGAGACACTTTCAAAACAACAGTAGTATTAGTATTAGGTACAAGAAAGTGACAGGTTTAGAACAGACTCTGTTGCTCACGTAGCATTTGTTCAACGGAAAGACACTTTAATATTTACTCATTGAAGCTAGATACCTTCAGACCGGGAATAAAGTCAATCTTGATAGCAAGGAAGAGAACTATTGGAGCAACTCACCAAGACCTCTTGCTCTTCCAAGTGCTGTGCTATGGCTCAAGCAGAGGGAATCAGGGAAGTGCCTGAGGATGCTATGAGACTCCAGGAGATTTGAGAGGCAAATGGTGCCCTGAAAATAAGTATCAGCTGGAGAAGAATCCCTTCACATCTAAACCAGGAGCTCTCAGATATATTCCTAGCCAGGTCCTGTTACTTGTACCATCAAGCTGACCGCTTGGTTTTTAACTCAATCAGCGCTTCCCCATAACTGTAAAAGCAGAGTCCAACCTGTAAAATGAGAAGTGATTAAGAAGCTTGAGTTTCCAGGGGCAAGCACTAGCTCAGTGCCTGGGGTCCCTCCCTGTCACTGCGTCCGAGTGAGACAGTTACCAATGTTTATTAAAACCCTGGCTGCCCTTTCAGAGTGCACAGGGGCTGCAGATCCTGCCTTACAGCAGGATCTTGGGCTAAGTAAGTCAGGACTAACCACACCACAGCACTCCAGACCCTGCCCTGGGAAGTCTGAGATACAGCCCCAGAGCAGCAATAACCTGTGAGGAGCAGGAGGCAAGACAGTAGTGGTTATTTCCTGATCTCAAACCCATAGTCATGACAAGACATCACACAATAGTCACATGCTAAGGCCAGCATCTTGTGATAACAAGTCCTGTTACTGGAGCACATTTACACATGACCCTAGACAGGCTCATCACCTTTGTCTCAGGCCAAGACAGCTACACCCTGCTGAGCATCCAGGCAAATGCTCCTGGTTTTGTTCTGGTCTTTTTTTGTACAACACAGTGAAATTGCATCCAGGAAGCCCCTGAGCCCTTCAAGGGCACCTCAACATGCCATAAGGAGGCCAAGACAAGAGCTTCAGCAAAGCAGGCTGGTTTGCATTTCCTTTTGTAACTTGCCAAAACTGAGCAGCTTGTAGAAGCTACAGTTCACATAAAGGTATTGATCTTTCTCTTGAGAATTCTCTTTCTCAATTGAGAGTTCATATCAAGAATAAAGCTATAGAGACAGAACATAATTTCTGTTCAAATTCTACTTTCCTCTCTGCATTTTAGCATGCCCAGCACGTGCTGCCCTGTGCATTTTGGACTGGGCTCCATCCTGAACAGCACTGGCAACCTCCCCTGGTTTACAACTCCAAACAGGCTTGACCAGGGAACAGTCTAGTCTTTGAAACAACACTGCATGATCACTGGTGCTAGCATGTGCAGATTTGGATGGAAGCAAGTTTGTTCCTTGGTTTTTTAAATAAAATTTTTTAGCGTAAGATGCAGGAGAGGAACGAACACTGGATGCAGAGGCAAGGGTGTTGCTGAACTCCACTTGTGTGAGCTGTATTGTCCTGCACGGAATTTTCTCTTTAAATAATAAAGGCCATTCCTGTGCAGGGGAAAACTGTCCAGCTGTGTTAATTAAAGCAGTGTAAGTTCACACTCCTGAAACGTTTTAACAAACAAGTCAAGATTCATCCCCTACATTCCAAGCACATCCAGTAATCGCTTCAGGACTTCTACAGCACATTGACAGCACCACCATCTCCGGGGTAGAAACAACTCTACCAGCTGCACGTACAGGCACTCGGGGTCACTCGCACTACCCACAGAACCAGCACAGATCCGGGGTTTCTGCTGGCTGATCTCAGCCCCCTCTTGTGGCACCAGGTTTGAATGTCGGCTCAGGAGCCTCACCAGCACCACAAGCCTTGCCCATCCCCTCAGCCCCTTCCAGCCAGTCCTGTCATGCTTGGTTAGACAAAGAACCCTCAGCCACATCTTGGCTTTATGGCTGTGCTTTATTAAGAGGATGCATGCGCCATTTCCTTTGGCTTCCCATTGAACTTGCATTCCCAATAGCTCCTAGAGCAACTGAGTTTCTTATGCTAATTCAGAATCCCTCGTTCATCAAAGAGCAGGCTGCCGTTAAGACTGCAGGTCGGCCTCTAGAGGATCAGCACCAGCACATTGACTTACTTTGTTCCCCTAAGGAATTTAACCCTCCAGAAATTCTGCTCTACTACTCCATTGGTCAAAAAGCGTTTTTTTTTTTTCCTCTTCTTTCTACACCCATCTGCAGACTCTAGTAAAAGCTCTACATATTATTTGTGCAGCTGGACAGTACAGAAGTGGAGACTGTATCCATGTAAATCCAACACCTGGTCCTCAAGAACAGCATGTTCTCTTCAAGTGCACAGCATCAGTCCACATCCTTCTGTTGCCTTTCCAGTGTGAGTGACACTTGCTCCCAGCAGCTTCCCAGGTCAGGAGGAGCCCCCACAAAATTCACAACAGAAGTTAAAGGTTAGAAAACTTTATTTGCTTTTCTGGTAACAGGAACTGCTCATTTACCAGGAAGGATGATGCCATCATACTGCGAGACAAAAAGACAAAACAAAACAACCCATGAGTGAGAAAGTACCATCAGGTAAAGGTGCAGTACTGCTGTGCAGGAGTCACTCCATTCTTTCCAAGCCAGGCAGATTACATTGACATGAAGCATCAGTTCTGCTGCAGCTAACTGCCTTTCTACTTTGCTGCTGTGCTAACTTCCAAGTGGGGCTTTGTTCAGATAAGCATTAAACTCCACTCATCAGCCCACCAAAAGAAGCCCCACCCTTCACAGGCTGATCTGACCAGAACTACACTCGTCTGTTTTAGAGTCCCAGGATTTGGCCCCNGGGTGTGAAATCCATTCAGCAGGAGCAGGCTGGAGCCCACCCTGTGCAGGGTATGACTGGTGCAAATCTAGGCAGAGTAGCCAGTAAAGACCCTCCAGACAGACCACCCAGCCTTTCCACCTCTGAAAAAGTATCAGTACTCCCTAGCTCTGAGCATTTCCAATCAAGCTTTCAGCAACTCCCATTCATTATCCAGTCTGTGTCAGAGAGCACTATGGACAGATAAACCCGAGAACTTGTTTTATTTGGATCGCTCCATCCTCCAAGTCTGGCAGCTGAACTAGGAGCTGTGTCAGATAAATCCTAACTGTGCCTCATCACTTGTGATCCACGTACACACACCACCTCCAAAAACTGTGGGAGACAGATTTACCCAAGAGCTGATACTTCCAGCTATCCTGCCAAGAGCTGCTCTTTCAGTTTAGCACACAAGGGGCATGAACAGCAGTCGTGCTCAAACAGAGCTCCTACTGCCCCAGACCAGTAAAAAAACCCATGTAAAAAAACAGTAAAAAACCAATGATTTAAGCAATGATCAAGATCTCCTGCCCAGCAACTTGTTCTAGCCCTTCCACAGTGAAGCATTTTGCTGATACTTGCTAGGAAACTCTTGGGATACGAAAATTAAGATGGACTTTACCTTTTGCTGAAACCAGCGCATGGCTTCTTCCTTTCCAATTCTGTGCTTGGCTCCAATGTTGCCAGTCCTGCGTTTCTTGTCAGCAATGCTGAAACCAGGCCTGCCCAGCACCTGCCAGGAGAGAAGACCCACAGCACTATTTTATTCTGGCATTTTTTTTTATTTTCTTAAACTTAACAGTTTTCTAGGAGGGAAGGCTAGAATTTCCACACCAGTAACATCTCGTTGCCTAAGTCACATTCAAGACTGAGAGTGTTACCTTCTACAGCCTCAATGTAAACTGAAAACTATTAAGTAACTTCCGAGCAGCCAGGTAAACTGACAGGGACAGCTCCTGGGTTGGACAACTTCACACATACACCGATTCAGAGAAACCAGAATGAGTGTGGAAGACTCACTATTCCATACCCAGAGGCGTCAGCTCTCGAGAAAAAAATACATTGAACAGCATTGCTAACACATGTGGAACAGCTTCCCTCTATTTCAGAGATTTAACACAAGGCACAGCAAAATGGAATGACTCAAACACACCAGCCACCACCCCTGCTACGTGACCCACCCCCAGCCCTCTTAAATGCAGGGAGAATCTTCCAGCAATGCAGCCTGACTTTCAGTCCACATTCCTGAAGCTCCTGCTGCTCCTTCCTTCCCCAAACTGAGCACAGCTGTTTCAGTGTTATCCCAGGAGTACCAGTAAGAGCCACAGTATTTGCTTTTGAAGAGGCTTTGTGAGACATGTCATAAATCAGGGATTTTACAGCAGCCCTGGGAATCCCAGTTTAGACTTGGATTTTGTTGACATCTTTCTATCTTCCAGCACTGGGCAGCAAGTTAACACGAGCCAGTTATAATTCTAGGTTCCTTCTAGAGCTTTCACACAAGCCCAGTAGCTGCAAGGGAGCAGAGAATACGCACCACGTAAAAGTCCAAGCCATAGATACCAATGCTGGGATCGTATTTAATCCCCAGATCGATGTGCTCCTGGATTCCAAAGCCAAAGTTCCCAGTGTCTGAGAAGTTGTTTTTTCTCAACTCGTATTCTCGCACCTGAAACATTTGTTGTCAGTCACTCCCATGCGTTCCAACTGCTACCAGACCCACAACTTGTTTACACGCTACTAAGTCTTTAACCCCATGATTTTGCTCCCACAGTCTGCTCATAAATCACAGCAGTAAAGACAGAACCTCAAGAGAAAGCAGCAACTGCACCCACTAGCTCTTAAATAAGGATGAAACAGCAACGAGAGAAACAGTGCAAACACAGCAGCCTGTGTATCAAAGCTGCTGCCCCAACCCTTAACACCCACAACAGACCTGTAACTAGATCAGGTGCAACATTTCAAAGCACACATCTTTTCAGTTGGTACAGATTAAGTCTTGCTCTTTCACAAATCAAAGATCCAGACCAGCCAAATTCTCACCTTCAACCCCTTCTCCAGAATCTCCTCTGCTTTGGCCCCGCGAACCGTGCAATGAACAGCAATCTTCTCGTTTCTCCTGATTCCAAAGGATCTTACAGTGTATCGTGCTGTAGGCACCAATAATCACACTCAGGGGCTAGTCAAAGAATTCCCACCCAGACGATACAGACCTTGCTTAAGAAGACCAAAGAAATTACTTTAAAGCAAAGAAAAAAGAACCAAGGCAACCACACATTCCCTCTCCGGGGATGAGGGCAGAGCAGCAGCCTGAGTCTGGAGGCAGAGCTGAACTGACAGAAACGACCACCAGCACCTGAATATTTAGGTCCCCCAATTCTCACACCAAAGCCCGCATTAGAGCGGACCTCCCCACTCCCACCAGCTCTGCCAAGGAGCCTCTTCCCTGGGAGACACACTGCCACTTCACCCTCCGCATGCTCAGGAAAGGAAGGAAAACAACCACTGCTGAAAACAGAAAACAAACTGCTCCTTTGCAGCACCCAGCACACGCAGCCACCCCCTACCCCGCCTTGGCAGCCGGCAGGAAAACCCACCCCTCACCTTTGGAGAAGACAGGGGTCTGGCCCGTCAGCTGCTCCAGCACTTTGGCCGCTCGGGTGAGCCTGTCCCCGCTCTCCCCAACGCAGATGTTGAGGCAGAGCTTGCGGATGCGCAGCTCTCGCATGGGGTTCTCCTTTTCACCTTGGTCTTGCTGCAGAGAAAAGATACGGGGGCTACCAAAGGGCGTCCGGGAGACAGTCCGCCGCCCACCCCGACGGCTGGAGAAGGCAGCCAGACACCGAGCCCTCCTCCACCACGGGGGGCGAACCCCGGCGCCCTCGCCCCCTCTCAAGCACCGCCGCGGCGGCCCAGGCAGCGGACAGGCCGCGGCCTGTCATGGCAGCCGCTTCCCCAGGGCGGCCCACCGGCTCCTCCCTGCCCGTACCGGTCCCGTAGCTCTCCCTNATAGAGAAGGCACAGACCAGCCGCTACTCGCGGGCTCCATCACTCACCGCCATGATGGGGGCGGGGAAGAGAGCAACCGGGCCCCGCCGCGGGGTCTTATGGGACGGCGCGAGAGGGCGCGGGGCGAACGGCAGCGCCCCCTGGCGGCTGGGAGGCGGCGCTGCGCGTTGCCAGGGCAACCGCGGGTGGGCGTTGGCCCCGGGGAGCCTCCGCGGCCATTTTGTCTCACAGGCCCGTGGGGACGGGGCTGCGGAGGAGGCCGCCGGCCCTGCCAGCCCTCACCCCGTAGTTAGGCTGGGACCAGGGCCCGGCCTGCACCACCGTTGAGCTGCTGCCTCTGCCGTGGAGCTCATTACGGAGAGCGCTGGGGCAGATGGTGGCGGAGGGGGCTGGGGTCCTGCCAGGAGCCCCGGTCTGCCACTGAGGCTGAGGGGGATGAGCCGCAGCAGTTTTGCTGGGAGATGCTGCACCAGAAGGTGTTAGAGCTTCACCGCTCCCAAGCAGCATCGAGTGTAGCTTACCCAAGCCTGGCTCCCAGAGCTTCTCCCACCCCCACAGCCCTGAGTTCCTTGAACCAGACCTGGGAACATATTTCAATTTCACTTCATTCTTTCAGGGAAGCGTTTATGGGTTTCAGATCCTTGTCTGGGATCTAGATCCTCTTTTTGTACCGTGTTGACTTAGTCTGGAGCAAGGGAGGAGTCGCAGCCCACTCCCTCGCTGCGGTCAGCTGGGGGCAGAGCATAACACAGCTTCTCTGGGAAGGGGGCAAGCCAAATTCACACCCTTTTTTGGGTCCAAACATCTCTTTCAGTGGCCACATCCTGAGCTGAACGCTTGCAATGAAGCTGTCACTCAGTAAGGATGACACCAGCTCATGGTCTTCCCTGCTTATCACCTTCCCTGCCTGCCAGGGGCCGTGCTCAAAGCTGCCAGGTTGAACTCTGTAATGCCCTCACTTATTTTTTGCCCCAGTTGCTTCTAAAAGGGGATGAAGGATAAATGAATAATCAGCTTGTCTCATTAAGTAGAGAAAAAAGTGTCAGGAGTCTTTGTGCAGAAGGTGTGAGAATCCACTAGTTAAAAAGTAACATTACTACTTCATTATCGATTTACTTCATCTAAGAACAGCTTTGCTGGAAATAGCCGCAGGCTCCTTACAGAGCTCAGCTGACAGCCAGCTTTACTAGCTCTCCATGGATCCCGTTTAGGATCTGTCCATGCTGCAGCATTCCTTCCTGTGGGCAAAGGCTGAGGGCAGGGTTAAATGCACAGCAGGCAATGTGGGTTGGAGGGCTGGAGCCTCCCCAGGGGAGTAGATTGGGGTCAGGAGGTGGACAGAGCTGGGTGAAGAGTCAGAGTGCAGGGAGGGCTGTGTAGCTCATGCTGTTGCCTGAGGATGCTGCAAGGGCCCCAGGACAGGCAGGGAAAGCTGAGCTTTGCTGCGCCAGCGAGAGTGGGGTAGTGGAGGGAGCTCCAGCCTGACACATGCCCATTTGCAGCCTGTTGCCTTGTGTACCTTCCCATGCTTGTGGCTCTCATTGCACAGCAGTGTCCTCCCTAGCCCAGTCTTGGATGGTACCACTGCCAAAGGCTATGTAGAAGATCAGGCCAAACAGGTTGAGGGCTGCAGATACGAAGAAGGCATTCCTCCAGCCAGTCTGGAGATCCTGGAGGGCCAAGAACAGATCACAATGGTATCACCCTTCCCTTTATGTCCATGTAGTGATCACCCAACTACTGCCGCCCACTGTAGTGGCATTAAAATCATCTCCATCTTCTGCTTGCTACTAGTACCTACAACAGAAGAGCTTTGCTCAGCTCAAGACATATGCCAGACCCCCTCCTGTTGGAGATGCATTTCCTTCCTTGGCATTTTTGGAAACATTGTGTGCTGTGCTGAATTCAGGAAGCTTTCCTGCCTGGCACAGAGCTTCCCCCTCACCCCACTCCCTAGACCCTCTCCCCATCTCTAAGTACATCCAGATGGGGCCCATGTGGAGTTCTTCCTGCTTTCTGAGTCATCCCCGTGTCCTCAAAATGGTCCAGAGCTCTGGTTTGCTGCCTGCTACATCCCATGTGTTCGTTGGGAGAGGGAGTTGGCTTGGAGTAATTTTTGATTCAGTGCAAAGAAAGGAATCCATTTCTGAGAACAGACCTGTGTTTTCTTCCAGGGATGTGTTTGTGGTTTGTGGCCCCAAATTACCTGGCTGACAAGAAGTCCAACTGTGGTAGGAGCAATAATTCCTGCGACTATGCCAAAGGTATTTGTGATTCCCAGCAGGAACCCTGCGTATCTGGGGAGAGGAAGCAAAGATTTCCTGAGTGAGGCAGAGAGGAAACTGTCACAAGAAGGGAGAGGAGTGGGTGCTGCCAGTCCCTTCCCTCATCTGCATGAATACTGCCTGTCATGCTGAGCAACACTAGGATCTTCCCTGCAAGACTGGGGGGGATTTTAAGTCTTTATTTTACTCCTTAGCTTACAATGCCAGCAGCTGCAGAAGATAAGGGAAGGGAAAGTAGGAGTTGCAGAAGCTTTGGGGGATTGGGAACAGGAAGGACGCAGAGTCAGGGAGGGCACAGAGGTCAGACCCACTTACCTGGGTGCTATATCGATATGGTTAATATTGATGCCTGCCCCTGTCATGCTGATTATTGTCAAGGCCAGTGTTAGAAGGACCACAACAACTGTGGAACTGCAGCCAATGTAAGGCACAGCCACCAGGAAGATGGCTGGAAGCAGCATCCCTTGGGAGGAAAAGGGGATGTGTTTTATAACAGGCCACTTAACTGTGTTGGAAAGGCTGGACAGCAGACAAAAGCTTGTCCTTACCAAGTGCTGAGAAGAGCTTCCTGACAGCTGCTGTGCCAAGCACTCGCCTGGCCAGGAGGAAATCAGCCAGCAGCCCAGCCAGGATGTGCCCCAGCCCATTCCCAACATAAGGCAGGGAGGAGAGGAGCCCGTTCTACAAAGCAAAGAACAAGGCTTTGTCACATCCATGGCACAAAGGAACGGAGCCAAGAGCTCTAAGACGGCAGCTCCCTTGGTCCCAGAGCCACCGGTCTTCAGGAAGGGATGTCCCTGAGGAACTTCCATGTTCCCAGCCTACAGAGAGACCAAGTCCCATCACTGTTGCAGGGACCACCCTCAGCTGCAGGGCAGCACTCACCTCTCTGAGGTCAAAGTGGAGGACGTTGCTCATGAATGTGGGCATGGAGGTCAGCAGCATGTAGAACAGCCAGTCTGTGCAGAAGCAGGCAATGGTGATCGCCCAAAGAGGCAGCGATTTAGCCATGGCCAGAATTGGGAGGGAGCGGCCATGAGAGCTTCCCTGGAAGGAATAAAACATCAGCCAGTGCCTCCTTTCCTGTCTCACATCCCCTGGGCAGGCTGTCCATGCTTTCCTTGGCCTCTCCACCTGCTGCTGAGAAGACTGGGACTAGCCCTGGCCACTCTATAAGGAACCCGGCTGAACTGCCACAGAGCAGTCCCTTTGCCACGGTGTCTGCAGTGTGGTCAGTCGTGGTTAAAAGGTTTGTGTGTACCTGACAAGCCAGCAATGACACAATGTACTCCTGCTCCCTGGCACTAATCCATGGGTGATGTGCAGGGTCCTCGTACACGAAGAGGAACCAGCAGAGGCACCAGACACAGCCAACGCCACCTGTGGGGAGCGGAGCTCTCTGTGCCACCCCTCTTACGGTGAGCTGTGGCAGCGAAACAGCGAGGGCAGGAAGAGGGAAAGTGACAAACTCCCCTGAACCCATTGCTCGCAGTGGAAGGGGCTGGGTTGATGGCACGAAAGGTTCAGCAAAGGTACATTCCCTAATAGTACTCCAGCAAAATGGTTTCATCCTGGCCTGGCAGGTGAGAGGGGAGCCCAGAGCTCTGTGTGGGACTAATAAAGATGGAGCTGGTCCTGCAGGGATCTGATGGGGAACTTTTGGGAGCTCTGCCAGCAAATGGTCTGCAACAGGGTTGGAGTAGAGGGACACGATGGGCCGTTACTCACCAAACATGTAGAAGACAAAAGGCCACCCCAGACTCTGGCAGATGATCCCAGCCACAAGGAGAGCAAAGAAAGTCCCAAAAGTGCATCCTAGGGATCAGAAACCAGAAGAGTAATTTTAATGGGACTTTGTGTGACCAGCAGCAAGTGGGACAGACCTACAGCCTACAGCCTGATTTGTGATGGGAAAATGTGGTGGCACAAATGAAGCACCTGTGCAAACAAGCACCCTTGTATCTGGGTTTGCTCCCTTCAATGTCTGGGTTCCCTCTCCTGCCTCAAGCTCACCTGAGCCGAGGAGACAAAAGACACAGGATGGGAGGAGGAGAGGTGGAAAGGCCGAACGCTGCTAACGCTTCTTTGCCAAGGACCCACAGCCTTGAACTTGAGGCTGCTACAAGGACTAGCTTGGAAAGAAGGGGCTGAGGGGAGGATCTGCACTTAATTAGTCAGCAGTAGGGAAAAGTCCTTATGTCTTACCAGCATCAGCGATGTTCATGAGCCTGCTGCGTTCCAGTGGAGGGGCCCATTTTGCCCAGAGCGTGTACTGAGCTGGAAATATCACTCCCTGCAAAGATAACAGGAAGCGTGGAGGGAAGGGACACAGGGAACGCAGCCAGGGCTAAACAGAGAAGGTTTCATAGCCTGGCAGCACCTGGAGCCATGACTGACCTCAGCCAAGCCCAGCAGCGCCTGCAGCCCGATGAGGAAGCTCACGCCGAGCTCTGCTGCCTGGGGCACGAGGAGGGTGAGCACAGAGGAGAGCAGGAGCCCGCTGCCCAGGACGGGTTTCCCCCCAAATAGCCCTGAGCAGTACCCGCCCAGTGCCTGCGTGAGGCCGTAGCCGTAGAAGAAGGAGCTGAGGACAATTCCTTGAGTCTCAGCACTCCAGTTGTACACAGGGGCCTGGAGGAGACAGAACATGTCTGTCAAACAGAGATCTCTGTTTTCCAGGCACAGACTCCTCCAGAAGGGGAGAAGCAACCAGGAAACGCAGCCCTTAGTACAACAAACTGCACTCTCTGCTTCTTCACCCCGCTTTGTCCTCAAAGCTTTTCTCTGCTGCTTCCAAGTCTGTCCTCACACAAAAGCAAGAGTGGCCTGAGCCCAGGAAGCGTCTTTCAGTTATCTGCATCTGCTTTCCACTTACGTCCTGAGCAAATCCTGGGTAGGAGCTGCGAGGAGCGCTGCCAGACCAGCCATGGGGATGGCTGCCATTAGTCATGGCGACGATGGCGATGCTGAGGCTGACCCGGAGTGCATATGCCACGAAGAGAGAGATGTGCAGGACCAGGGCCAGGCCACAGCGAGTGGAGCAGAGCCCTGTGGAAGGAGAGAGCCCACAAACCAGCGCTGGCTGGAAAGGCCACGGGTTAACTCTCACCCCCTCCTACAGATCTGTATCACCAGGCTATCACCTTACTGCAGCGACAAATGGCTCTTTCCAGGTACTCTCCAGACATCTACCACCGAGGCCCTGCCCTCCTCCTTTGCAGGGATGGCCATTCATACGTTCAGAAGGAGAACAGAGGAGCAGGAAGGCAAGGAGACTTGCCCAAGGATGGAGGGGACACGTGGAAGCCTGAGGTCGCTGGCTCCCAAGCCCTGCTGAGGCAGCATTTCAGCCTGCTGCTCCCCAGGGAGCGGATTTACCTGTGTGGGAGGAGGGCTGCTGAGCAAGCAGAGGGGCTTCGTCCTGCTCTACTTCTAGCCCATCCCCTGCCTGCATGTTGTCCACGTGGCGCTGCATCCTCTCCTGCCTGCAACGCTGCTGCCTGCTTCTCCTCAAGATAACATCCGGCACTGCTGGGAAACAAATCTCAAACATCAACGAACACGGGAGCAGCCAGGCAGTGACCCCTGGCATTTCCTCCCAACGCCATTACCAGCATGGCGAGAGCGGAGCAGGCAGCCGGTTGCAGATGCCTGCGCTGCCGGCGCAAATGCTTTATGAGCACAGTGATTTACAGCTGCCTCAAAACCTCCCTGGGACGGACTTATTTGCACCCCTTGTTTATAACCCTCGACCACAACAGCCTGGCAGGGCAACGGGGTCTCTCCCACCCCGGGGTGATCCTGCAGACACCCCGGGGGGTACCCGCCGCCCTCCCTCAGCTGGTGCAAAGGGAGGCTCCTTCCCCATCCCATCCTGTCCCACCCGGGGGTAGATCACGTACGGGGAGAGGTGTCTTCCCCAGCCCGGAGGGTACCAGCGGGGTCGTGGGTCTCCTGGCTCCGTCTCCCGGGGCGGGGAGCGGGAGGCAGCCACGTGCTGTGGCTGGATTTGGGATTTCGGGGACCTGGGTAGGATGGAGAACGCCGGGACTCGAACCAGCTCTTAGAGTGGGAACACCCCACTTCGCCGCTAGGCCACGCCCCGCCGCCCTTGGCCACGCCCTCCACCGCCAGCACCGCCCTCCACCACGGATCCCGCCCCTGTCTGGTCACGCCCCCGTCAGGCCGCGCCCTCGACGCTTGACCCGCGCCGCGCGCCAGTCATGTGCTCAGTCAAGATGGCGGCG
>VYZV01005606.1:200-18559 GCA_013401275.1 Pandion haliaetus | reverse complement strand
CGCCTGGGTTTCGCGGCTGCCGCCGTCCCCCTGGTTATCTGGCATGGCATGGGTGAGCCGGGACAGGTGCCGGGGTGTGGGGCAGATCCTCCGGTAACGGCTCTGTGGGCGGGGCGGCGGGGCTTAGCNCAGGTCCGAGGGGAGTTCGCCGGCCATCCCCGGTCCCGCCCCGGTGTCGTCTTCCCCCCCCCGCCTCCTCCGGGCCGCCGGTTTTTGCGGAGACTGGGAGGTGCTGACTCTCCTCCCCCGGGTCTGTGTGTGCGTTGGCAGCTCCTGGCCCCGTTGCAGCAGCGGGGTCCTGGTGTGATGTTTGTAGAGGCGAGGTGAGGGCCTGGGCGGTGGCGTGACGGTGCTTCGCGACGTTCCCTTTCACAGGAGACAGTTGCTGCAATCCACAAAGCATGGGCTACATTAAGAAAATAGTGGAGAATAAAATACCAGGGATTTATGTTCTGTCGCTCAAGATTGGAAGCAACCTGATACAGGTAAGTAACTCTGCTGGCACTCACATTTCTGCTTTGCAGGGTGGTGGCCAGTGTGTGGATCTGAAAGCGCGATAGTTACTGCGGTCTCTGTTATTAATGTGGTTTTACAAGGATTGCTGCACGGCTTTCCCTACTATTTTTTTCCTTTGTGAAGTAAACAGCTTTGACAAGTAGAAACCAATAATGTCTAGATAATACCTGCAGAAAAGAATTGGGGAAAAACAAATCCCTAGTCTGAATTGGATTAATATGCAAATCCACTGATTAGCACTCTCTCACCACTCCAGGTAATACAAAGGCATGCAATAAGATACTGTGCTAAAACAGAGCTTTATCCCTTGCCATCCTTTCAATTTACAACCACTCATTCATTATACATCTTCAGTATAGTGAAAATACAGACTTTTTCTGCGCCTTTTTATGACAGTTTTGTGTAGCCTTACTAAAATTATTTAAATAGTCTCTCAGGATAATGTGCAATATATGTTATTTTCTGGGATCTGGAAAAGATGGGTGAAGTTTGATTTTTTTATTATTATTATTTTTTTATACATATATATGTACAAAATCTGAGGAGACTCAAATTGTCAAGAAGTTTGGGGAAATGTCACTGTTCCATATAAGTCAGTCTTGCCAGGCAGAGTAGGAACAAAGACGTGGTGAAGGGAAGTCTTAAAACTTGAGTTTCACTTGTGTCATATTGTGAAAGTTAACATCCTGTTGCAAAAGCAGAGTTGATAGTGATCTATTTGCAGAGGTTAAAATAGCATAAGCCGTTGTAAAGGTACAAGTTTTACTTTCTAATCTGGCTAATCCATCAGGATATGGAGAACAGCTTCTTTATGAATGTGAACGATCAAGTGAGAGAGGTGTGCAGCCAACTTGCAAAGGACCCTTCCCTGAAAGGAGGCTACAATGCAATAGGCTTCTCCCAAGGAGGCCAGTTCCTGTAAGTTTACACTTCTGTTCCATTTCCAGTGATTTCTGTTGGTTCTGATTTAAAACTCTTTTTAAGTACTAAGCAGATGTAAACTGGCAAACCCCTTCGTAATGGTAGGAGCGCTCCAAAGGAGGCAAGAATGTGTTTACCTGTAGTCCTCTACCAGGAAGGGTTAATTCTCTTTGCAAACGTTACCCAAGTGCCTGAGCCCACGCAGTGGCAAGCTGAGAGCTGCGTGTGAACCAGCATTGGTGGCCTGGGCGTGCTGAGCACCAGCTCAGCTCCTTTATCTTTCTCCACAGGAGGGCGGTGGCCCAGAGGTGTCCTTCTCCTCCCATGCTCAATTTGATCTCTGTTGGGGGACAGCACCAAGGTAGTGTCCTCTTAGCTACCTCGCCTCCTGACCGCTGTGAAGGGTGGGAGGCTGTTGTTGGCAGGAGGAATGATTTTTTTTTTTTTTTTTAGCCTCTTCCTAAAAACTGACTGTTTTCTTGTGAATGAAACTGTCCCTTTGTTCCTGTCCGAATCTGGTGATCTGATTTGGCCCAGTTCTTAGCTGACCACGTTATCTTCTGTCTTGGTCTTGCTTAACTGGCAATGAGAAGGGACCTTTGTAAGTAGATGACATATTGTCTGGGTTAGAATTCTTATATACTTTGGAAGCACTTGGGATTAGTTGTTTCTGGAGAAGAAATTTCTAACTACAGAGCAAAGCCTTTGTGAAACTAAGCCTTCTGGGTCACAAGGACATTTTACTATCAGCATCTGGAAGGCTAAAGCCCCAAGGAAAGGGAGGTGCTTTTTACAGTAGATTAAAGAGGCAGTATGAAGTGGAATTTAAGAGGTGTACAGTTAAGAGTGGCTGGCAATGAATTTCAAATACTCCCCGCTGAGACGCTCCATGGCTTGAGTCTATTTCTTTGTAGTGTAGTGGGAAGACCTGTAGGGAATCATCTTGAGACCTCCTGGGAACACACCAGGTGAGCTGGACAGTATTCTGCTTCTCTGCTTGCCCCCATTCTCCAGAGCAATACACTCAGCTCAAGAACATCATCCATTATATCTGTGTGTAATAGTGCCCAGGGGCAGGAGGGCTGTCTAATGAGATTGCAGGATTAAAGGCTGCCTGATTCCCTGGGTAATTCTTGCTACTGCTCTGTAAGAGGGTGGTTCTTTACCAGCTGGAGGGATTAAGGGATTTCAGTTCAGCTTACCAAGTTGTTACACGTCTCCATACCCCAGGCGTGTACGGCTTTCCACGCTGTCCTGGTGAGAGCTCCCATATCTGTGACTGGATCCGAAAGACGCTGGATCTGGGCGCCTACACGCAAGCTGTTCAAGAGCAGTGAGTATATTCATCAGGCTGCAACTATGATGCTGGCCCCAGCTGAGAAGCTCTGGCTTTCTGGTCTGATCTTTGGTTTCTCTATTCTCCAGCTTGGTACAAGCAGAGTATTGGCACAATCCTCTGAAGGAGGAGGACTACAGGAAAAACAGCATCTTTCTGGCTGACATAAATCAGGAGAGGGTAAGAACCTGGCCAATGATTAAATACTAGCAGGAGAGCAGAAGCCTTAACAGCTAGTTCATTCATGGTAGTTCTCCCTGGCAGTAGTTTTGCTGGAGTTTGAGGGGGAACATTTTTCGCCCTGCATCCCAGGAGCGTACAAAGTGTTTTTGCTGGTAGATTCATGAATGAGACTTGTCCGTGGCAGAGCAGTTCCTGTGTCACTGCACTCTTTTGGAGTGGTTGGTGTAGATGTGCCATGTGCTCAGTCCACCCATCACCTTTCAAGTGGGTGAATCCTTTCCCTCCCCTGGGAAGGCAGGGGAGGCCCATCCCCTCTTTACAGCCTGGGGAGGAGGCCGAATGCCATGAGCATGTGGAAGGGGGGGCTGGTGACAGAAATCCACATTCCTGCCTCCTAGGCTGTTGCAGTCCAGGGTTTCCTTTGCAGGTGCAGGGCAAATTGGAGTAGCCAGTTTCCCTGACCTGTCGTTCAACGGGCTTTCCAGTGACTTGGATCTGTTCTTTGTTGCTTTCATTCAGGGCATCAATGAGACATACAAGAAAAACCTGATGGCTCTGAAAAAGTTTGTGATGGTGAAATTTCTCAACGATACTATGGTTGACCCTCCGATCTCTGAGGTGAGGCAGGCAGGGCGGGTGCTGCTTTTGGGTGGCGTTTTGGTGCCTGCTTGCTTGTTTCTGGTTTGTCCTGGGGTGGCAGAAATTGAGGTTAGCGAGGAGCAAGCTGAGCACAAACATACATGTTCAAAAAGAACGTAGACAACAGACTTCAGGACATGGTTTAGTGGGCATGGTTGATAGTTGGACTCGATGATCTTAAAGGTCTTTTCCAACCTAAATGATTCTGTGATAGGCCTGATATTGTGCTGTCTCCAGTGGAAGCTCCTGAAAGCCTGCTTACCTTCTGGGAGCCCTTCAGCAACTCTTGTTTTTATTCTGACAGTGGTTTGGGTTTTACAAAAGCGGCCAAGCCAAGGAGACCATCCCGCTGAAGGAGACTTCACTGTACACAGAGGTACGTTCTGGTGGGGGGTTTCTGCTATTTGCACTCTACAGTGTCCCTGGGACCTTGAGGAGCTCTAAACCCCACAGCTCTGCTCTACTCACCATCTCTGCTGTTCCTGGACCATTGCCTTCTCTTGCCAGTAGCTGCCTGGGAAGGCATTTCTCTCCACGCCAGTTCGAACTGGCAGTGGGAATTACAGTGGTGGTCTCATGCCTGGGTCAAGGTCCCCTTCAGCATGTGTTTAATGAACTGTGCTCCTTTTTAAAGCCTTGCTGTTAAGTCATCCAAAATGCCTTTTTCCCCCTCTGTGAGGAGAAGCTTTGAAGAGCAGAAGTGGAACCCACTCTAGCCTGCCAGCCAGTTCTGCTGCAACAACAGTCTCTGACTATCCGTGCTTTTTTCCATGCTGGGTTCCCCAGCCACTGTCAGTGTTTGGCCATGGCAGGGCCCCAGGAAGCTATTGTCATACTTCTCTCTGCAGGATCGCCTGGGGCTGCAGGAGATGGACAAAGCAGGAAAGCTGGTGTTCCTGGGGGTGAAAGGGGATCACCTGCACTTCTCAGAAGAGTGGTTTTACTCCACTATCCTCCCCTTCCTCCAGTGAAGCTAAGGGGAGGCACCCTGTGAGAGCACGGGGGAGGGTCTACCACTGTAGTTAATGCAGCTGCTACTGTGCAACAGCACTTTCTGCATACAAGCCTGGGGGATCTGGGGAAGGGGAAGGAGAGGGGGGTTTAGCTCACCAGTTCCACAGTGTGCAGAGGGGCACCTGCTACACTGCAGTAAGAGACCAGCATTTGTCTGGATGTTACAACACTCCAATGCGGGTGGACTGAGCCTTGCACTAACTGAAGCACTCCACCCTGCACAGGCCCTGGTAAGTCTACTTCAGTTCTCAGAGCTGCAGCTGTGCTGTTCCCTTGGTGACAGCAAAATAATTAGCTGCTCGAGAGGTTTATGTTCCCTGTTCCTTGCAGGATGCAATGGCAGTATTAACTGAAATCACTAGTTTAAGAATGCTGCATCTCTTAAGGGGATCAAGCAAGTAGACTTACATGGCTGTATGCAAAGGAAAGATATTACAACCTCTCCTTCAAGATGGGGAAAAGGGTCAAATTTAGGGGTTTCTGGGGAAAAAGGAGGGTTTTGAATTAAGTGGGTCTTAACAGCTTGAAGAGTTTTCAACTAATGGCTTTTTATGCACTTTTGTACAGCAACTGAAATCAATAAAAGAACTTTACATCTAACGAACTAAAAAAAAAAAAAAAGGTGAGGTTTGACAACTACTAACAACTTGATTCAAGGAGAGTTGAGGACAGTCTGTACTTCCCCATGGGGAAAGTATTCAAAGCAGCCTAGGCGGGGTTAGGCAGCAAAGGGCATCTTGTCCTACCTGAGGTCCTGTGTGCCCCCAAAGAGTAAACCAGAGCCACTGTAATGAGCAAGTTGGCATTAACTTTATTCTATCTTCTGTATAATCTTAAGTACATAAGAAAGGGGTTTTTTTCACAAGCCTCAGGAGAAGACAAATACAAGTCACAGGACAGTCTCAAAATAAAAAATTGCATATTTTTTTTTTGTAAGTTTTGTCCTAGAGAAAAAGAACATTGACACTTTACAGAGGAAATGCATTTAAGATATGCTTATGCCACCCGAGGCATTGGAAAAATGAAGGTCAAAGCACGTGCAGCTCCCTTTATGGGTCAGTACAGTACTGTGTCTTAGATCCATCACTCTGCTCCAGGGCCCTGGAACAGAGAGCACAAGCTTCCACCAATGTAAAGAGCCAAGCAACACAGGAAAGGGGAGGTTGAGAGGATTCACTTTATGGGGACTGATTGCAGATGAGGAAGAGAGTGATGAACCGACTTGATCCAACCTGTGTATTTACAATACTGCACTACTGACCCTGGAATGAAGGAGACCCTTCCTCTGCAGGAGGGGACAGGTTCAGAAGAACTGCCCTGGAAGACTGAACCTGAGTTCAGCTGCTCTGAGAAGGAAGCCCTGGGGCAAAGAGTCACTTGTGAGGGTGGAGGACTCATGGAAATAAGAGATGCTCAGCTCCAAGCTACCAGCCAGACCGCTGGGGGCAGGGCGGGGGGGGTAACCGCAGTTACTCCACTGCAGTCTTCCTGTGGCACTGGTTAATGTAAAGCCTCCTGTCATGGCACAGTCAGAAATACACTGAGCTAATAGGAATGATGAAAGAGAAATCAGGGTGGAATCCTATGGCCCAGGTCCTCAGCCTTTGGTCCGACAAAGCCATTCCCATGTCCTGTAATGCCACCAACTAGTACGTAGAGCTGGAATTAGCAGCTTCTAGGAGCTTCTTGAGACATCTGCCATAGCAACTGGATACTCTGGACCCTGACAGACACCATTATTTGTTAAAAAGGGGACAACGTTCCTCTCTCACATGAACAGTTTGCTTAAAGGCAATACAAAAAAACCCAAACAACACTCTGAAAGCCAACTGCCAGTACTGGCTGTGAAGTTCACTGAAAAACTGACTTGATCAATTGGTGCAGTTAGATCAGACAAGGGGAGAAAACAAAGCACCTTCCTGCTAATAGATGTGGACAATAACTGACCCACCACCTACACCAAACCCCAGGCAGAGGCATTTCAGTGATGGCAGGTAGCTGTGTCTCTTGGGTAGAAGAGAAGCAGTTTAAGAGCAGAAAGGTACAAGAAATCTAAGAGAATCATCTGAAAGCAGATTTGTCCCACAGCAGGGCCAGGGGAGGGCATGAGCCTTGGAGCTTTTCTGCTTAGCCAGCAATTTCCGTCACAGTGGTAACCAACTTCTGACCGTTCCACACTGTCTTGAACTGTTCTGGGACAGGGAATTCAGTCTGGAGGGTAAAAATAGAAATCTGTTGTAAAAAAATCAGTTTATGACTGAGACTAGTAACTATTCCCACTGCTTTAGGCATTTCTTTTCTTAGATACATGCTGTGTCCCTTCCTGTACCACAAATGCTTCCTGTTCTGCCCCCAAGAGATCCCAAGGAAGAAGCTCTCACAGGAAAGGAAGTATATCACTACAAAGACAAATTGATTTGCTGGTTTTAACATCTGATCATCATTCACAACCTCTGAAGTCTAGGGTCTCGAATTGTCCCTCCAGATTTCACTGTAACTGACATTCCCTGCAAGGCTTAAAATACAAATCCTGCTGTGCATTACCCCAACCCCAAGCAGACCTCCACAATGATCTCAAAACTAACACTTACAAAGTCACCACCCTCTGTGGGAATAAGGACATTCATCTCTGATGACTTGGCACTGACGATTTCGCAGTCTAGGGAGTTCTTGCTCAGATACACATGGCAACCATCTGTCTTGTTGATGGAAATTGTTGGCACTTTACCCATTACCTAGCAAAGTGGTCAAAGCAGCAGTTAGAGGAGCATTAGCTTGAACTGGGCAACCACAACCTTTTTCTTTTGTGCTTGCCTTCAAGGAAAGAGGTTTGACTCCAACCCGCCCACCGCAGACACACTGGATTCCAGTACTCCCACCTTTGGCAAAAATCTGAAGTTATTTCTTGTTTTGATCTCTTTAGAACAAAACTACAGTGAACGCTGGACAAGTTGGCCATCCCAAATCAGATACCAAAACTGGAATCAGAGTAGACTCTAGTGCTGGCCTCCTATTTCAGCAGTCATATTGTGCTGCCCACCTCACAGAGACTAATCTTTTACCTAGAGCCCTGAAGCAGCTCAGTGAGGCAAATTTCAGCCCTTTCCTAAGGGCTGGGCAGGGTGAACTGCAGAGCAGTAGGACAGATGGTGTTTCATGACTGTTCTCCACAGACGCACATTCCTGTTGTGGAAATAAAACTACTCAAAGAAGCAGATGCTACAGATGCCCTGTTGTACAGTGCAGCAGTCACACTCTAGGCACAGAACAGGTTGCAGACACTCACCTGAACTTTAATGTCCCTGCTGTTTATTATCTCTACAATGCCCACCACGTCATCGAACACCAGACCTAGCTTCTTACAGTTATCTGCAAAGAAAAGACAGAGTAGGCCACAGAAGGGTTTTGGAGATTCAGCCTTCTGCAAACAGACCAGCACGCAGAAGCAGTTTTCAGGGTTTCTCCACTTACCCAGGGTGATGGAGTTGATCTTGCCTTTGATTTGGAGTGTACTATTTGTGCACTTGAAAACATATGCTACCTGCTTCAACTCTGTGTCACTGATTACCAGGTTAGTGGCATTCTCCTGGTTTTCCTGAAAAGGCAGCAAAAACACCCTTTGTTTTTGGAATGCAGACCAATTAATCCATGTGAACAGCAGGGCAGTGCAGACCTTTTAAAAGCAAACCGCGTGTGCCTTTGGGCTGGTGCTTCTTAAAAGAAAGGTCCTCAGGAGACCCTCCTTCCCTGCTGCAAAGCTCCCATCCCTCCAACCCACTCATGCTAATGCCAGGCACTCACCACTCTCCACTTTTTGCCCTCTAATTCTAGCAACGCAGGTGCCTTCGGAGAGGTTTTTTGGGAGGGATTAGCGTTACAGGCTGGTTTGGGAGCAGTGAAAGGTTTGGGTCCACTTCTCACAGGACCCCCTTGGTTCTTCAGTGCTGGATTCTTGTGGGTCTTCATGTCATCTGAAACATGTCTTAAGCCTGCAAGAGAAGTCAAACCCGAGATCCAGCTCTCCTCCAAGAATGCAGTTTCACAAACACCAGACATCAGTGATTACAACAACCAGCACGATAACATTTTTCAAAATGCAAAGTATTGAGACTGGGCCTAAGTTGAGCCCAAGCATGAGTGACAGCAAGTGAAAGATGGAGCAAGAAACACTGATGCAATATTGACGAGAACACAAGATGAACCAGAAGGTGCCAGCTCTTCTACTCTGCAGCTGGTAAAAGCCTTGAGCTAAGCACCTCGTTTTTGTTTCACATCTATCCTGATACGCTAACCAGGTAACACACAAAAGGGGTAAGTCCTGTGCAAATACAAATAGGTGCAAAATTGCACCGTTTGTACTGGAGACGTGCAGGCAACCAAAGGGCTTCCTCTCTCTGTTCCAGCTAGAGATTAATCTCTTGCTACACCTGACAGATGAGGCTGAGAAAGCTAACTCAGATGTGCTCCCTTTGTCCCTGTAACTGCCTCAGGGCTGCTTCTGGCCCCCAGCATCATGCTCAGACCAGATAGTCTTTTGTTACTGCAAGCATACTTTCTAAGCAGGTGTATTGAGGGACAGAGGCAAAACAAGGATTCGCAGCACAACAGTACTCTCACTCGTGGCTGCTCTCCCTCCACTAGCTACTTCCACCTACCAGAGGTGATGCCTTCTCCCCGATTGATCTGGGCGAAGAGCGCGGAGCGGGAGGCAGAGTCATCTGTGCTGGAGCTCGTGGGGGCAGGAGCAGGTGGGGGAGGAGGGCCTGGTGGGGGAGGCGCAGCCCCGGCTAGGGGAGCGGCTGGTGATTTAGCCCCTTCTGTTGCTACAGGACCCTGTAAGAGACCAGCAAGAGGAAAGGTGATTGCACAAGCTCCATGTCTGCTGCAATAAGCATGCAATACTCATCTAAGAAGCTCCTGCAGATGTAGCCAGCACTTACCGTTTTGCTCCAAGTCAGCCCTGTGGTGTGATACTCTTTGATATAGGCCTGCAGCTCTGTCCAGATACTCAGATAAGCTTTCACCCAGTCCACTTGCTTTTTATCTCTGAGGACACAAGGAGATCACGAGGAGTGAGCAGGTGTATTTGCCATTAAAACCTAAGGACTACAGTTGGTTCTTTACATCTCTCCACCTCTCAGCCTACAGGCAAGACACAGCCGGACCAGCATGGCAGCCTCACACCTCCAGTGCTGCATTCTAGCTTCAGTATTAATCTTGCACCTGCAGGCAGAAGGCCACAGGCCTGCTCTGCCCTGTAACCCATTTTAATTGAGGAGTCCGGTACTTCCAACAAGAACCATTCCCGAGGCACAGCTTGCCGCCCTGGGAAACAGTTCAGCCACCAGATGATGCTGAGACAGGAGCAGCAATACACTTGCTACCAGAGATTCCAGCTGCAACACAAATGCAAGGAACCTTGTCTAAGGATCAGGGAAGAACAGCTAAGTGAGGCTTTATAAATGCACCCTGCCTCTACAAAGAAGAATGAATTAAAGACCAAGGCAACTGTGGTTAGGCACTGGAGTAGCCCCTACGCACCCAATTAGCTGTGTTCAATGACATCTTTAAGACACAAGGTGAACTTACACATCCTTGTACTCCTTGAGGATCCGGTTGGTATAAAACATGGCAGCATCAGTCATTTCCTTCACATAAGGACCAGGCTTTGGAGCCTAAAGAAGAATGAACACATTGGCATGGAACAGCTGACCAGGAAGGCAGACTTTTCCCACCAGCCCAAGGAAACCAGTTCCTACTGGAATTCTTACCATGGCCACCCAGCCCAGGGCTGGGATGCTCTCACTGACTGCTGATAAGTGATTGAACAGTTTGCTACCACGGTTCTTCTCCCTGAAATTCTGCACCACCTGGATTTGCTCTGAAATCGGTTTCAGAAGTGATGAGAATGCATTCTGCAGGACAAGAGGGACAGTAACAATTAAGTATATTAGTATTGCTCTGGAATGGCTGCAAATCCTCATGGGCGGCTCTGCTGAGATGATGGTCACTCAGAGGAAGAGTCCAACTGGCACAAGTTACTGCTACAGCTCCTGTCCAGGCTTGGCCCTCCCCAGAAGCCAAGCTTGGTCCCACCGCCTAGCCCCTACAGGGCTGAAGTCATAGCTCCCAACTGGATTGGTACTATGGGAGTACGCCAAGAACTGTGACTCATGTTCAATCCAAGAGACACTGACAAAGCTTGTTAGTAACGAGGACCAAAATAGCATTTGCCTTTCCTGGATTCTTTTGTTCCAAGACAGTTTGTCAAATTTTTCCTCCTCTTTACAAACCCCGAGAGAAAGGGGTGCTATGCAGGTTTTCGTAGTTTGGGATCTACAGCCTGCATTACAACCAGAGTTGCAGCAAGTTCTCAAGTCACCCTATCAAGTCAGACCTCACAACTCAAGTAACTTCTCAAGTCAATCCAAGCCTTTCATATTTGGATGATAAAAATTGTTTCTCTGTGTTGCCCACTTGGAATGCTGACTGAAAGCGCTTAGAAGTCTTCCGAGGTCAGAGCAGAGCAGCCACTTACACATTTCCAGAGATGCCTCTTAGGCAACTTTTCTTTCCTTTAAGATCAGAAAGTCTCCTGCTGGTGGCACCAGTGAGGGACAAATTTGAGCAAAACTTGCTTTTCAAAGCCTTGGCTTTTCCTTTTGCTGTCCCTTCCTCTGTTTAGATAAAACCAAAGAGGTTCCAAGCACCACTGGCCAGGCTACACTTTCAGAAGCTCCAGCCTAGTGCCACTGTCGAGTAACAGGATGGGGAAATTCTTCACCACAAGTTCATACATTTTACATTTTAAACTGGCTACTCCAGAACTGACTAGACTCCTGCAAGACAACCTGCACAAAGACCTGCACTAGATTAAGGTTGTTCTTTGTTCATAATCCTTTATTTAAATAACGTATCAGTGGAATTTATAAGCAGATTCTCAGACTAGAGGCTATGCAGAGCAGCATCCCGGCAAGCCTGGTGAAATATAAACAACCCTCCAATGCTGAGTTTGGGGAAAAAAGATGCAGATATATTTTGCACTGAATAGGAAAGTAGCACAGAAATCCAGCTACCACAGTGTAACAGTAGAAGCCATGACTGAGCCAGATAGTAACGGCAAAGAAAAGCAAGGTGGGATCCTGTTGCTCAGGAAAAACAGTTCTCAGCAGGGAAAAGCCAATGCATTCAGGATCAGATTCTCAGTCACACATCCTGCTGAGAAGCAGCAGCCTAGGCTGAAGTGTTAAATTACTTGCTAAGGACAAATCAATCCTAAAAGCCTAGCTATTATTCAGAGGCCATTCAATAGACGAGCTTCTGTTATACTTCAGAAGGAGTCAATGCCTGAAAGTCGTCTATAAGCATCACACAATGAAAAGCACACTCTATGCAAAACCCACTGTGGCTCCTGCCTCAGACAAGTTCCTGTCTGCAGGCTGCATCTCAAGGAACAGTGATTGTGCAGTGTTGGTGCCAGGTGACACTCGAGACGGATGCTGTGAGATGACACTCACGAGCTGCTCCGACAGCTACAGAAAACTTGTTGCTCTAATGACTGGAAAATGCCAGTTCTGCAGCTCTAAGAATCAGCCTCTGGAATTCTGCCCAGTATTGGGTGAGCATCCAGAATAGTTCACGCTTTCAGCAAGTGCCACCTCATGGATGCAAGCATCTCCAGTTCTCCTCCGGTTCCTCTTTTGGAGCAACTGTAACAGCCCAGATTCCCCTACACTTCCAGTCATCTCCAACTCTGAAGAAAGAGCATACAAGGTTACTGGTAAGTGATTTCCCAGACTTACCTCTGCTGGCTGCTGATGTTGAGACGCTGTCACCAGAAGAGCCCTCTCACTCATCAAGCCCACATGAACCATCTCAGCCTAAGAATAGAGAAAAAAAAATGCGAGCACTTCCCTTGTACCCAGCGTAATGCTAACAGTCATTCAAGCTCCTGCTACCTGCAGTTCCTAGTCTGTAAGAAAGCAGCTATGCTGATCTCAAAGCACATATTCTTGGAGACACCCACCCTCAGAGAAAACTCACAAGACTGCAACACCTCTTGGGCTGGGTAGTTTACAGGCCTCCTAAAGGCATGCACCGAAGTCTGTAAAGAGAGCTAAGCACCTAACTACCAAAGATTTCAAGAAGGAGGTTTGATTCATCGTGCGTGTGTGTAGGTGGCAATCTGCTGGAGGTTATCTGGGTGTCTGCATCTCTTTTGAATCCTCAGGGATTATAAACATCCTAGAATATGGTGCTAAAGGAATGCAAACACTGACAGCAAACTTGGCCCTTAACAGCCCTGAAGGATGAGCAGCAGCTATTTAGAGCAGAGGGAGAAAAACGTGAGTCCTTACATGCTTCTGCACATCCCCACCAACTTCTTTGCTGATCTTGATGTATTCAGCTACTGGGCCAGCCAGAAGGGCATCAAAAGCCTGCACGTACTGAGCCACTCCTGCAGAGAAGGAACCAAAGCACAGGTATCACCAAGAGGCACTGGGTGGGCGCCTGGGCTGGGAGCACTCACACACGCATGCTGCACTCCTGGGCTGCACCTCCCACCAGCTCCACGCTGAACCTTCCCCCCGGGTCACACTGACCAAACACAGGAGGCTCAGCCCAAAGCACACAGCTGAAGGCAGACGAAGGAAGCTCTGCAGCCTCAGGAAGTCCTTATCTTAGCAGGACGTTAACCGCAGGCCTCTGCGTTTGCGCAGTATCTGCTGCAAAAGTCACTTCCCCTCTGTGCACAGCCAGTTCATCTAACAGCCCTCTGCACGCCCTGCATGAGCACAGCCCGCTCTGCAACAGCTACTGCTGATGTCCGACACTGCCGCGCTGCCCAGCTGACACTTCGGCACAGGGACTCCTGAGAGATGCTGCTGCTGGGGAGGTGCTTTGGGCCTTACCTTTGGAAGAGCCATCTCCACACATGCCAGGTCCTTGGCACACTGTCTCCAGGCGCTCCACAGCCTTCTCCAACCGTTCAACCAGTCTTTCCATATCTACTGCTGTCCACAACCTGCACAGACAGCATATAATTATTCGCATCCTCTGACAGTATGAAACTCGTATGCCAAATATTGAGGAGGGTTTACCAGCTGTCTGGTACAAGCTCTACCAGTTCCAGAAGAATAATTTCTACCTAGCTCTGCATCCTCATGATGGACAGCAGGGTACCCTCACATTAGCAAGGACGTTTGGATTACACAACAGCCATGCATGCAGCAACTTTCTATTGCCACAGTCGCTCCTTAATGGCCACATAGTTTCTATTCCATTGTAAGGACTTCCTACATGTATAAGAATACAAAACTTTCATCTTCTAACCTTGTACTGACACTACTCGATAGAACAAGAGGTCTGCACAGAAATCTCACTGCAGTCAGTTCTTGGCCTAGGTCCCAGCTGTCACCATATAGCAAATCAAGTACAACTGTTTTGCTAGGAGTTCACACACTTCAGGTTAGCACTAGTGGTTTTGATTCTGTAAATGCATCCACAGGGATCTCCTGGAGTCCTGAACTCCTCCGAGGCACATCTATAACTCCAGCATCGCTACAGTGCAGAGCATCAGTGTGCAGAACAAGCCACCCTGGCACATGCTAAGACAAGCAGCTGCACAAGCTACGAAGGCATAGCTGCTTCTACAACAATGTGCCCCTGTTCATACTCTCCCTCTACAGGCTTTGGTATCTGAACAGCAGAACCTACTCTGCAGGCACTGCACAGGAAGCAATTTAGGTACACAAGTCATTTGTAGTGTCTCATCTGGAAAAGTGTTGAGAGTCATATAAACTTTCCATTAATTACTGCTTTGCAGAGACTCTGCACCAAGGAGCAAGACAAGTCACGCTCCAAGCACACTAATGCACAGGGAATGCAGGGAGGGAGTAGCAAGTCACCAATTGCATTTTTATCTTATCACCACTCATTGAAAGATTTTATGATATGAATCACGATTATGGCCTGGACACAGCTTCCTTCTTATTGCAACAGCCTGTGAGAGCTCAAAACCCTGCCTGAAGGAGAACGTTCTTCTCAGCACATTCCCCAGCATACCCAAAAAGGAAGACAGGGTTTGCCCAGCTGCGTTGACAAACTAATACTAGATCACCCTCAGAAACAAAACCTGAAGTTCTAACTAGGGTTTTGCTTTTGCTCACAAGCCACCTCAGCCCTGCTCCAAAGTGCATGTTTTCACCCAATTTCCAGAGGATGTGGGGCAGATCCAGCATTAGTCATGAGTGGCACTGATGTCACAAGACAAACAAGGCCATTTTCCACCCCTCTTTTGCCTGCTTGCATGAGGAAAAGCAGCACTGATGGGGGGGGGCCACCCCCCTTCCAAGAGGAAGAGAGCGGTTTCCTCCTCTGTGCAAGAGTAAGCTAGAGGAGATACTGTGCATAAGACTGGACAGCAGTAACTGGATCGCTTCCAGAGACAAAAAAAGTTCAGAGAGGCTGAAACTTGTGGGCAGTCACCCATATAATCAACAGTAATGAATACCTTTGTACAATGTAGAAATCCTGACCACAGGATTGTCAGCGCTCTGCTGCAGCCGACGACAACGCATCCAGAATGGGGCTCACGTCTTCAAGTGGGAGCGCAGCCAAGAGCAGGGCTCTGCCTCCCCCACTCTCAGCACACTAGAAGGTTGTTGTTTTTTCCCCAAAAGAGCCACCTGTTAAAGAAACTCTACCATGCTTCAAGAGTGCAGCAAGATAGAGGGGTGCAATGCAGGGGTTTCAGGAAGGACACCAGGTTTACCAAGTGTCGGGCAGACAAGCTGCTGTTCTGCACCACTGATCCCCATCACATTCCACTCAAGGCTCTAATCTGATCAGCCCCATTACCGAGTCGCAAGCTGCACTTCAAATCAGGATTACAAACCAGAAAGTCCAGATGGAAAGCTGCTTCCGACCCCCAGCAATAAAACATGCTGTTGCGAGAAGCATATTCCATCAGTTCTAGATACGCTGTCAGGATTCGTGTCCTTTAACAAGAAAGTATTCCTTGAGATTCAGATTCCTTCCAATCTCCTTGCCATTTGACACATCCTTCCTGGGTTTCCCCGACAGAAGCCATAAACTCACAGTGCTCGAAACCTTATGCTATCTGGCAGACGGTGAACTCATTTTAATTTCTGCTTAATGGGGAGCATTAGGACAACTCGCAAGGTAAGTCACTTGGTAAATTGGCAGCAAAATCAGAACTAAGTGCAGGTAGCACAAAGTCCTAGAGCAGGCAGCTATATCTCAGTCACTCCTCACTAAAGCAATCTCGACTCAGCCTTACTATGCTCTTTGCCCTGTGGATGCAGCTCTTTCTGCTATCTACATACCCATCCAGAAAGAAATAAAAAGATTTAGTTGTAACTAACATCAACAGCCAGAGTTTGCAATCCAGAGAGATTAGCATTTAGCAAGGGAGGAAAAAAAACCCAAACAAAACCCACAAAGTAGACCTGCTTGGGCTACATCTAAACAGTGTTATGTCCATCGATCACTTCAAATGCAAAATGATTTGTCACTAAGCGACAAACTGACTTCATGGATCTCAGTACAGTACATATAATCGAATCTCATTTGCCTTCTTTAAAGAGGAAGCCCAGACACACTGACGCTGATCACCGAAGAGTCATTTTTGTTCAGCACATCCTCCTGTGCTGAGGAGGAATGAGAAAGGCTTTCAAGCTACCGTGCAGCAAAGGGTTGGAGTTCTCCAGCTGACAGAAGGGGAGTTGAGATGAAGCTCTCCCTTTTGGGACTATAATGCAGGATTTAAATATAGGTCCTGTTCCAATTCAGTTGAACTTTGATTACCAATGGAGCGGAAGCTATGGACTCACAGCAAACACACATTTCACCCTGGGCCAGAAAGTCCATTCATTTTCATAGCACATTTGGTTAATCTATCAGCTAGCCTCTATTTCCATCAAAGCTTGGGAACATGGTTTTGAACACACTGTACAGCAAACAGGCTTTCATCTACAGCTAGACTGCTTTGATATACTGATCAGAGCAATAAAGGGAAGGGATTTTATTTGTAAAAACACTTAATTATCCCAAAGCCGATCCTGTGCAACAACACAGTAAGAGGAGTTTCCTGTTTGGAGAATATCAAGGAGTTGGCATGTCCCAGCCAAAGGCTGGTCCTCAGAGGAGCGAGCAACTTCGCCTAAAACCAGTATAAATGAAATTCTTCTGGTTGCCTGAGACAGCACACTAACCTGGGTCCTCACTTAAACATTCTGGAAGACACAAATGTTAGTTTTGTAGCCAAAGCAAGCCAAACCTATGCTTCTGTTCAGATTCAGCTTTTGTGAAGCCCGACAAACTGCTGTCAGCAACATGAAATTTGCATCAGCTACTTCCTGTTTCTACAGGCAAAAGAAATAGAGATGGGACAACTAAATTAAGAACATACCACAGTTTATTTCTGAGCTGACACTGGAATATCTCAGGGGATCAGCTACCAGATGATTTCCAACATTTATATCTTCCAAAAGCCCAAAGAATTTTTTTTTAAACAGTTCAGCTCATCAAGTAAGGAATTACTTGAAGCAAGACAGGACTCAAATGCCTGAATTTAGACTGTTGTCAGGACCAGCCACAAACACAAGACAGCTATTGCTAGTCCCAGCAGCTGCCAAGACAGAGATCTCTGCTGTTTATAGTACAACAATACTTGTTGACATTGCTCCAGAACCCGTGGTGTCTACTTCTGGTATTTCAGATCTACTTGATTTAGAAAACCAAAAGTGCTTAAAAAAAAAAATCCATCTGGACTCTATTTAAGCTCTCCCAAATAAGAAATCCTACTGAAGTCATTAAAAATGTTACTTGGTATTTTTACTCAAACATTAAGAGATGGTTAAAGTATCACTTCACTCCGCACTAGAGCAAGCACAAGCACTCCTTTTTTTTTTTCCACAATTACATGAAATAGGGGATTTGCACTCGCCAGACTTGCTACGCTCCTCTCATTTCCATTCCCTGTCAGGGTGATGAATCCACCAGGGAAGTAACTGAGGATCTCAGATCTAAGCTAAATTGGATGCAGTACCAAGCTCCATATCAGGAATTCAGAGCATCGAACCTCGTCAGCATCCCTCCTGAGCTGTGCCTGCTCCAGCAGAGGCTGCTTGGCTGAACTTTGTTACATGAATAATAGGGGGTATTTTTGGCTTTCAGAAAGCTCAGCGATATTCCGGGGACACAAGGATCGCGTCAGGAAGAGAAACGGAATACAGCAGTTTCTCGACGCCACGGATTCCTGGTTTTGCTGTTTTCCCAGGTCTTGGGGAATTCCAGAAGCCGATGCCTGAAATCCTGTGACCTGATGCATGAAACGCCCGTTACCATTTTTGGTTTTTTTCATTTCACTATCACAAAATCCAAAGCAATCCCACCTTTATCCCATCCTAATCACCGCCGAAACACAAAAGGCAGAAGAGAAGCCGGCAACAGGCTGAGGACGAGAACCACCCCAACCCCAGCAAGATGGAGAGAGCACCTGGAAGCACGAACTGCAGAAACACCCTCGCTTCAGGCTCCACCGAATCAGTCCTGTCACGGAAAGCTGGATATATCACCTGGGCACACAGCCCCCTCCTGCCCGGGGGAGTCACCCAGGAGCTGCCAGCCCCGGTAACCCCCCTCCCCGCTCACCACATCACCGGCGAAAGGCGGCTTTTGACCGAAAGCTGCCCGCAGACCGGCCGCCAGCACACCCCGACCCCCC